>PVJH01015224.1:0-16184 GCA_004026705.1 Nesogale talazaci
TGAACACAGAAAGAAAACTAACAAATCATATATATTATATATGTAATATATAAAAGAAGTATAATAAACTTCTTCAGCTTTGATAATAGCATTAAATAGCCAATATAGGGTCATGTTTTACTTTAGTCAGCCACCCATTCCTCTTCAATCCACATTATTTTGAAGTAAATATTCATTATTAAAGTCCTTGAGGGCTATGATACCAATACAACAGAATGTCTTGATCACAAATGATATGCCAACCGTATCACAGATACTCTAGAATGCTGTGGTGTTATGGCTTAGGCCTCGGGTTGCTGACTTGTCACTTGGGGTTGGTGGGGTTTTGACCCCCTAACTACACAGCAAGAGAAAGGTGAGGCCGTCTGTTCCCACAAGCATGTGCAGTCTCTGAAGCCCTAAGAATGCCATGGTGAGTCAGAGTCTACTCAGAGGCCCTGGGCTTGTTTTTCTGTTTGTATGACATACTAGAGTAAGTAGGCCACTCACAACATGGCAGGCGCAAGCTGTGATTCATGATACTCAGTTCCAACAGTTTTAGAACATCAATGGGCTATCCTTTAAAAAAAAAAGCTTCCAAGATGTCTGCAGCATTCCGGCATGAAGTAGGGAACCAGCAGAGAGGTCTGAGGGGCCAGCCCCAATCCCAAATATGTGGACAGCTGCCCCTCCCGCCAGAAGAATTAACTTCAGAGGACAGCACTGAAGCTGCAGCTCAGGGAGAGGGGCATGTCTGATCAGAGCACAGGGCAGCAAATGAGGGGAGTAAGAGAGAGTGGAGCACTTCTTGGCCCACCAAGTCTTGAGGACGAAATCCTCACTCAGAACAGCCAATCCACAGATCACATAGCTGGTCTCGCCATGAGACACGACGTCCCTCACTGCCCACAGACTTACGGGGGACAACATTGGAGCCACAGTGTGGGAACTGCACCCAATCAGACCCCATTACACCGAGGCAAAACACTAAGCGAGTGCAGCAGAACAGCAAGGGGAGCAGAAGAAAGTCTTGATGGAGTACCAAAAATAGACTTCGGGACCAGGGTGTGGTGCCCCATTAGACTCGACAGAAAAACACTCCTAAAAGCCAACAAACAGTACTTGAACTTTAAAAAAAAAAAAAAAAGCAACTTACTGCCACTGAGCCTATTCTGATGCACAGGAGCTATAAACTTTACAGGAGCAGATAGCCTCACCTTTCTCCCATGGAGAAGTTGGGGGGTTCGAACTGCCAACTTAGAAGCTAGCAGTCTAATACCTACCCAATAGCCCTACCAGGGTTCCTTTATCTAAGCTCAGAAATGTGCTCAATGAGAAAAACATTGGGTTCTCCTTACCCTTTGCCAGAGGCTAGCAGACCTGGCCCCCACATCATTTCCTCAACAAGTTAATATAAAATCCTTGCTGTGAGCTTTTTGTGTGCCAACATGGCACCTGTAAGAATATCTGAGTGGAATTTAGCCTGCCAATCAGGTGGCAGCTTGATGACCTCATTTGAAGATGCCATCTCTCTCTCTCTCTCTCTCTCTCTCTCTCTCTCTCTCTCTCTCTCTCTCTCTGCTGCTGAGGTCTTTGGGAGCTCTGGAGATGCATCTACCACCATTGGATCCACAAGACTTTGCACCCACTGACCTGCTATCTTCCTGCATTTTGCAGCGCTGCCTGTGGCTGCGTGAGTTTGTGGGTTTATGGACTAGTATTTGACTTAGAGACTTAATATGGACTGAGCTGAGCTGTTCTTTTGATATACAACTCCTTCTTGATATCAAGCTTGCTCTTACACACATGTGAGTGCTTCTGAATTTGTTTCTCTCGTCAATCCAACCTAACACACTTGCTTATGTTAACTTTGTTCCCTCATCATTCTTAAGAGAAAAATGAAAAATATCTTTGAACTTTAGTAACAAAAATTTTCTTTTTCAGTCCTAATCATAAAAATGTCTAGCAAAGCCTAATTGGTAGAGGAAAAAATATATATGTACACATCAGTATTTCATAATGCCCCAAAAGGTGGGAGAAAACTTTATATATAAACATAGTATATGATATCCTGATAAAGGAATCAAATGTGAAGAAGGTCTAAAACCTGGTAGAAAATAATTATAAATACCTACCTTGTTGCTGCCTAGACTGTATGATGGAGTAAGATCTTGTCGGCTTCCAGATAACTAAAGAAATAAAAAGGATTATTCCTTTATGTATAAAGGCACACGAATAAATCCATGGAAATGCTAGCTTTTAAAAACAGTACATCAATAAGGAAAGTTGGATGATGGCAGAAAAGTTGCTTTGAGAAAAGCTGCCCCATACTGGCCTTTGGGATGCTTTAAAAGCAATTTTTAAAAATTAAACAGTTTACCAATAACTTTTAAACAGGAAATCATAGAAAATGTAGATATCCAGTTTATAACATATCTGTAAAGGGCTGAGTCCTGGTGGTGTAAGTGGTTGAGTGCAGGACTGCAGTCCGTGGGCTTGGCGGTTCGAATCCAGCAGTGGCTCTCAGGAGCAGCACTGGGTAGTGCCCACGACCACCAGAGGCAGTGATGCCCCTTGCCCCCCAAAAAAAGATATCTGTAAAAAGACAACTCTCTGGAACCAAGAGATATTTTATTTGTTTATTCCCTTCTATTGAAAGGATCCCAGGTTATGGTATGTCCTGGTATTAAGATTTCTGTGGCTCTTACAGCAATATATACTCATGAGGTCTTTTAAATCACCATTTCTGCCTATGTTAGTACATTTTAATATGTAATTTCCTGAAGGATAAGCTGAGTTATTTAACTTCAAGTAAAGTGCTCATTCTTAGTGTCTAAGAATATTCCAAAATCATTCACCCTGACATCATGAGGGATATGACTCAATACTTTTATTCACAGGCGACATGCTCTCCAGTTTGAGGTACTTCCTGTCACCACTGTCAAACACCAAAGCGAAAGGGCAGCTGCTCTTTAATTGAAGGCTCACACTATGATTCTTCTTGGTGCAAAGTTGAGTCAAAGGCATAATATTTCTCCTATCAACATCATTATCAAACCCAACGAGAGGCAAAAGACATTAAAAGAACCAGGAACATATTTATTTTAAAAGAATTATTCTTATGTTTACTATGCACATAAGATTTATCTAGGTGTTTTTTTTAATAATTGCAACTGACAATATTTGTGAAAATAAACCTGTTTCATAGGTGCCTAAACTTATTTGGCCTATTGACCATTTTTCAGAAAAACAATCAGTCAGTGCCCCCCTAACAATAAAAACTTTTGTACCACGGCACCCCTCCCCCTGCCCCCAATCATTCCAACATGTCCAAAGGAGCTGTATTACCCCCTTTGGAAAACACTGCTCTATTTCCCTCATTGATGCTACCTGCCAGGCCTGTAAGTATTTGAGCCTGCAAACCTAGCTGAGACTTTTCCTCAATGTAAAGTGATTACATGAAGTGCAGAATATTTACACTCGGATAGTTTTGATTAGGGTCAATCAATATCCATGGAGCACCTAGTCTGTGTTAGGCACCAGTGAGATAAAGATAGTCGAGAAACATGTGAAAAGTACTTAAATAGATGTTGTCCTTATAATGTTAGTAAGAACTGTGACATGGGCATACAGAGCATGGTTAAAGAACTGGGTGGGTGACATGAATTCAAGGAAAAAAATTACTTCTAAGATGAGCTTTAAATGACCGAGGAGACAAAGTAGACACAATGCAGGGCAGAGAACTGTGATGCTTTGTACTCACTCTGTTGACATTTGGAGAGCTAATACTTCGCCTACTCAACTTCCCTTTTCCAGTTAACTGTTCCTTCACTGCCACTTCCTATGAAGCAGGAACACACAGAGGGAAAACACATATTAGAGACACACTCCACAAGCAATATTATCTAAAGCAGGCTTTGGTCTACCGTCTGTGCAATACATGTTAGTTGTTTAAATAATGATTATGACTTCACATGAACGATTATTACTTCAGTACTCATGTCTGATTATTCAAAGTTAATTATACAAGTGACAGGGTAAGGAGATTATCTTTGTCTTTAATTTTTGCTACCTACCTCCTGCCTCCTTGAAGCTAGCCAAAAGTTTGCCCCAGTATCCAAGAGGAAAACATTAGAATTTAAATCATTTACTTTGTTACTAATATTTTTGGGGAAAAGTCTCAATATTGCTAGGTAAAAGAATATTTTAATATTTCTTTAATATTTCTCTAAGGATTTTGTTTACTGTTAACATTCCTACTATCCCCTTCTAAAAATCCACCTGAAAGCCACAAAAGGCATGCCCAGGGAGGCTCAGAAGGGCTCATTCTGCCTCATTACTATGTATTTCTTCAGCATCACTACTACCCAATATCCAGGAAATTTTAAAATAATTATTTTGTTATCAAGAATGGAATATGTTCTTCCATTACTTCAAGGCAACCAAAAAAAGGAAAAAGAAATCATGCTGATTACTACTGAGTTGATTCTGACGCAGGGACCCTAGAGGGCAGGGTAGAACTGCCAAGGTGGGTTTCTTAGACTGTTCATCTTTAAGGGAGCAAGCCCCAAGCCTTGTTTTTCTCCCCTGGACCTGCCGGGGGGTTGGAACTGCTGACCTTTTATTTAGCAGGCTACCACATAATCCACTATGACACCACAGAGTCTTTTAACATTTAGAGTACCTTGAAAATAAGTAACTTTTTAATGTAAAGAAGTAATTTTGTGTCTTTTGCGATCTAACCGGCCTGAAAGTTAATCTCAGTGTGTTCCATTTAAACAAACACCCTGAGAGTTCAGGGGAAACCATAGTGCAGACTGTACAGAGCCAAAGAGACTTAGGCTGGGTTCCTACTGCAGCGACCAGTTCTATTGGCAGACCTGGCGAAGACGGTCTAAAGTAAGGAGGTTTTCCACAGCCAGCACGCTTCGGAGATACTTTTCAATATAAGCCTCTGAGTCAGCAGAAGCTGGGTTCTCAACGTTGGCTGCCATTCGTGCTAATGCTTCTCGTTCCTCTACGCCCTGGGCATCCTGAAGAATGGAAAGTTGGGCATTAGAACTTAGTATTTTATAAATGAAAAACATTCTAAAAGCTTTGTAAACAATATAACACACACTAACTGAGGTCTGAAACCAACAAAAACGTATTCCTAACATTCTATTTTAAAGTCATCTTTGGAGCGCAAATGTATTTCTCCCTAAGAAATAAGGGTTAGGTTTCTAAGTTAATTTAAAAGACAAGTTAAGAATTCACCACAAAAGTGTTTTCCACTAAATTTTCACTGCAAACAAAAGCATTTTCATTGCAAGCAAAAAAAATGTTACTTGGTAGAAGAGCTTCTGTGAGCTAGCCAGCAACATAATCACCAGAATAACAATGATTCAGGAACATTATCTCCTCACTGGAACTCTTGAAAGGACAAAAGGCAAGGATGAAGAGCTAGGGTGACCAACCTGGCAAGGGTGAATACCCACAATCCTACTAGAAGGCAGATACAGGTATGGATAATAGGAATGAGAATAGAGGTTAGATTTCAATCCCAGCTACTAAGCAGCCTATCCTTAACTACATATGCAAAAGGTGGCAGCTTCTAAAACAGGTCCCCAACCTCAATTCTGGAATAGCAATGGCTGAAGCTCCAAGAGAGGGGTACCTAGGTAACTCCTCACTCACTGTGTTTCTGGCAGAACCCATCCTTTCTCCTCCTCTGCCAAGGAGCTGGCTTTGCATATAAATGCAAGCAAACGGAATGCTCACAAGTCAGAGAGGGTCTTGATGGCTGTGTTTAATTGTTTCAAGCAAACTTGATTCATAATATATTACTCTTCTCAGAGGAAAAAAAAACCCCAGTATTTTATTAGTGAATTTGTTATCATGTCAAAAATGATGAAATATTTATCTATATTCCACTGCTTTTTAAGATGACATCAACTATAAAATGAATCATTATTTTATATACCACTGAGACTTCAAAAAAACACTTCTGCCAATTAATTTTAAAGTATCATCAATTATAAGAAACATCCCAACTTCAAAAATATTTTTAAAAATGTAAACTCTTCTGAGCAGCCATTAAACATGACACAATTTGTCAAACAGTTTAGTGCTCAGAAAACTTTCTCTTCCATAGTAAATCTTATGAGCTTTGCCACAGTCCTGAAATGCAGGACTGGTCCTCCTTTCTATGGTGGATGAAAGAAGGCAGCCATATAATCAACAGAAATGGAAAGACTCAAACTCTCCTGACTCCCAATAAGCAGCACTCTCTCTACTATAGAACCCCAAATACATTGGGTGTTTGAACAAAATAAACAGGCACTATCTTTCTTTTATGAGGGGAATCTGTTTCTTGCTACTCTCTTGCTTAGGGCCATTTCTTGCCATCCATCATACCCTAATGCACAAATCAAATCCAAAGCTACTGAAGTCCAGTTTATAGCAAGCCCTGTCGGGCGGAGAAAGTGGCAGTGAGTCTCCAAGACTACACACCTTGATGGGAACTGACAGCCATACCCTGCTCTCAGAGAATGGAGTTGGGGGAGTCCCAACTGCCCACCTTGAGGTTAGCAGCCCGACTCGTGACACTGGTCCACCAAAGCTCCTGCGCACCTTAAAAACGTTTGTGACTTTTCATGATGAAGCCTAGTTTATTTATTATGGGACCTTCCTGTTTAATATATATATGTGTATATATGTATATATACATATACACACATATCTATTTTTAAGAAGTAACCAAGTATAGTCCTTACACTATAAACTTTTAGTTTCCTGTTTTCTTTTTATCATTGAATTTGGTAATGTGAAAAAAGAAAACACCTTTTTAAAGATTAGAAATTACAAGTAGGAAGGGAGAGAAGGAGAAAGAGAGGAAAGTGGGGGGAGAAGAGGAGAGGAAAAAAAAGAGAAAAGAATAAAACCCAGTCTTATGACTATCACTGCTTCTTAATTGCACTTAAACCAACTATAGAGCTGTAATCTGAAACAACTGGAAATGGAAAGACAAAAGAATGATTAGGTACAGAAAATGACGTTTGTAATACTTACAAACAGGCGGAAATGAACAACACGGAGTAATCTTTTACACATGCGAGATGTTATAGCTTCTCTAATGCTTGGAAATAGGCTTATTTCTCTAGATATTCAGTAAGCACTAAATTAAATATTTAAACAGCTAATTTTTACTACTTAACGTCTAACACTGAAGATCTGGGGAAAATCTACTTATTTATTTGACATTACTTGAGAGCAAAAGTGTTTTGAAATACAAGAGAAATAAAACTAAGTCAAAGTAATATCTGATTTATTTTCTAAAACCTCTTTATTAAAAACATACACATTATTCATCCATTAATTGCGGCTGAATTGAATCAATTAGCAAATGTTAAGTCTTTAAATGAGGAGAATCATATCGTAGCTGGTGTGGGGAGGAGGGTCTTCCCTGTCTCATAGTTTTGTCTCTCAGTACAGCGCAGCCCCCACCTCTTCCCCCACTCCTCTGCTTCTGAGTCTGAGTGTAGAAGGAACGGCATTTGTTTCCCTTCTTTGGAGCCTCTTCCTTACAACCCTCATACTTCTCCTTCACCGCTACCCGGCTGGGCCAGCACTGCACAATGACATCTGTCTAAGCCAGGGATCACACACCAGCAAGCACATCTAGGCCATGTTCTTCAACAAGCTTCTACCAGAGCCATTTTGGACTCGATTTGTGACTCCTATAAATATCTCTATTAGTTTAAAAAGAAATATAAAACAATAATAATAATAGGAATAAGGGAAACTAAAATTTATTACCTGGTGTGAATAAAACAATTTATATATACCTTTTAAAAAATAATCCTTTGAAATTCTTATTAACTACATTTGACAAATAAAACTAGGCTCTAAGTAATATGCACATTCACTTCGCTAATAAGTAACAGAAGCAATGTGCCTGTTTGACTTCAAAGTGAAACATTTAATCTCTACACAGCCTCCCTTCTTGGGTCACAATATTATCATCTCCTCATGCTCCTACCCCGCAATGATGAAAAATACTAAAACCACAGCTTTAACTTCACAAATTCTGCTATCAATGGAATTAAGATTAGGAGAAAGTTATTCTGAAAGCATTTTTCCCCCAATATATATTTTAATTTAATCAATGTTTCCTGGGTAGGTGACTTTTCAGGGCGTTAGCTGTTTCTACGTGAACACTTTATTTTCAGAATATTCAAATTTCATATGATCCTTTACCTCTGGAATATTGGAAACAATTTCAAAAGTGACGCCACAACCAGGAATAGCACTTCGATGAGACATCTTTTTTAGAAGGCTCTGAGCAAAACCCTAAAGAAAAATAAAACAGAAAATATAGCTTTCCAAATTGTGTTTATATTTATACGTACACACAAATGTAAGCATGCACACACATGTACACACAGAGACCCAAGTGTGAAACATAATGTATCCATTCTATCCAAAAGAAAAATAAGAATATCCTTCCACTATAAACAAGAGGATTCCAATCACCACATACAGTTTCCCCAGTTTATTAAATGCCTGCAGAGCAGGGCTAGGTTCTATACTCAGTACATGGAAAGCACTGAGTATACATTCTGGAAACTGTCACTAGGCAGGTAAACTCTGCTTAAATACCAAAGAAATAAAATGCTTGATTCTATACATTAAAATGACCTTCTTGTGAAGACACAAGCAAAAACAAGGGCTGGTGAGTCTTAGAGTTTCCTTTTTTATTTTTTTGGGTAGCACAATGGACATCTTGTACTATGAATATTGACAAGTTCAGGCATTACATTCTCGACCAAAGCTGGATCGTTATGAAGAATGATTTAAGAGTGCATGGTCATTGTTTATGCTGACTGTGCTCTCTGCAGAGTTAAGAACTGAACTGCTGAATTAATGCGCAGATGACTCATTGGAAGACGCTGTGAAGACTGCACATCCTGCAGAGGCTGAAGAGAGCAGGGATGAGGGCAGACTACAGTTGGTGAATAAAGATAAGAAAAGAATATTAAACTGGCCCGGAACCTTCTTCCCCCGATGAAAAAAAACAGGAGAAATATGTAAGAACTCCCAAAAGAAACATCAAGGTCTTTGATCTAAGAAATAGGGAACCACAAATGTACTTAGTAATCGTCTCTTCCCTATTCTGAATTTCAAAACAAGGTTTTACACTCGAAGATGTAAATTTTCCATTTATTTTACCTCTTTACTCTCTCAGCTCTAGTGGTGTGATGCAGTTACTGACAATCACACTGGCTGAAATGTGACTACAGATTTCTTACGTGGGTGATGAGAGGAAGTGTGGACAAATATTATTATATTGCTTTTTATTTGTATAGCATGAATGAACCCAAATTTGATGTATTAGGATAATGAGAAAGACCCTCTTCTTGCTATGAAGATGCAATTTTTAGAAACTGGTGGGGGGGGGGGAATGGTGTACCCTAAAATACTTCTGAATTGTTCCCACCAGGGCAAAATCTGACAACCTCCCCGCCCCCACCACCAGCCCCCAAATAATAAAGTACACACCTGGTGCCTCAACAATGAAACTTCTATGCTAATGGTTCTTTAGAATGGCAGTTTTGCCAGATAGGTTCCAGTGCCAAGCTATCGGCATCTATAACGCTAAAATGGAAAAACTTCCTACAACACTTCTCAGGAGCTGTATGTCTTTTGCAATTTCTTCCACACTCACAAGAAAGGGAAACAGAGAGAGTGAATGGGAGACACAGTATATACATCTATAACTCACCCTATGACCTGGGCTTTATTGATGTTGGATTGCCAAGCTAAAGAGCTGCAATTTTAACAGTGTTAATGCCAGTCTTCATTTCAAAGATAGATATCAGTGTGACATTTAGAACTAAAGATTAATTTTTAGGGGTGGAGATTACATCTAAGAGTCTGTCAGCCATGACTGTGCTCTTTTAAATGAAAAGATTTATTTTCGTCTAGGGCTTCAAACCAGTTCTTCCCAGTTCAGTCATGGCCAATGAAGCAAAACCTGCACAGACCCAGACTGATAAAATGTGGGTGTACTGGAATGATAAGTGGAATGAGAAAAATTATGGTTGATGTTCTGCTAGGACCTTACTTTACCTCTTAAAAACAAGGATGGGGATTCGTTTATAGCACACGAATCTCTTCGCTGGTACAGAGGGAAACAAGACTGTCCTGTTCAAATATGGTAGCAGACCGCACAGCTTTTGATGTGTGTCACTCTCCATAGGCCTGGCAATAATCTAATCTATTGCATTGGGCCCATGAAAGGGCTCACCATCCCTCTTCCGAATTTTCCATTTCCGGGCTTCAACTCCAAATTTTTCCCTGTCTAGTTATTATTCTGGTATACCCTCTTTTTTTTTTTTTTAACAAATTTGTGTGTTCTGATGTTGCTACATCAGCCATGAATGAACAGATTCATCTATACATGCTTCAGTCCATGAGCTGAGAATGTTTCAAAGTGTGGACAGCTTAAAAGAATTTTTAGAATTGACCTCCTAAATCTTTCTATATTTGTAAAACAAATTGCATTGTAGATCCTTACTTCTAATATTTTTCCACCAAATTTCTTCTAACTTGAGGTCCTACATAATCTAGCTGTAACTACATTTACAGCCAGGCTCTGTGGCATGTGCGGTACACCCAGCGCACTACACGTCTCACTATTCCTCTCAATGACCATTTCTGTACCTTCGGTACTAACTCTGCACACTATTTCCATCTCTGCATGGAATACCTTTTCTCCTGCTCCGCCTATCAAACACTCCTTGGCTTTAAACTACCAGCTCAAACACTACTCTTTCCTACAGAAGCTTTCCTGACTTCATCTGCTGAATTCATCTTTCTCTAACCTGCTTTTCACTGTTCTTTTTGCTACTTACATTGAAAGCACTTATCACGTACAGCATCCCATTGCTGTTAAGGCTTCAATCAGCCCGATTAAGATAAAATTGATGTCCAACAAAACTAAACAGCCTCACAGTCATTCCTAGGTTTGCTTACTTTACTGTTACTGACTAGTTGCCTGTTTACACACTTATAGCTCTCATGGCCATCAAGCCAATGCTGACTCGTAGAGACCCCTTGTGTGTTTCCGAGATGGTAACTGCTTACGAGGAGAGTGGAAAGCCCAGTCTTTCTCCGGAGGAGCTGCCAGTGGTTTCAAACTACCAACCATGCGGATCACAGCCCAAAGCATATTCACAACGACACTGGGGCTCCTTCATAAACTACATATGCATGTAGATTTAGGGTCTATAAAAACAAGCACTGGGCTGAGCCCCGGTGGCGTAAGTGGCGGAGTGCGGGACTATAGCCTACTACCTTGGTGGTTCAAATCCAGCAGCGGCTCACAGGATCAGCGCTGGGTAGCTCCCACGGCCACCAGAGGCAGTGATGCCCCCAAAGCAAAACAAAACAAAACGAAAAACAAGCACTAGCTTTTTCAATTTTTTTTTTATCTTGAGCTCGCTGAATAGAGTTCATTCTCTAAAAATCAAAATCTAAGAATTAGCAGTGATGCCAAAAAAAAAAAAAAAGAGAGAGAGAAAAGAAAAGGGGACAGGGCAAGAAGTACAACGCTAATGAACAGACAGCCAATCTGCCAGTGAACCTTCTCATCTTGTTGGACTCGGATCGAAAGGCAAAAACTAGACTTCCATTTGACAGGGCTCTGTGACCACCTCCCCCCCCCACCCCACCACCAATGAACAGAGGTGAAGCCAGGGTGATGGTGGGACACTGAGCAAGTCTAACTTGAGGACAATAATGGTCACCTTGAAAAGAAAAGCTCAGCGCTCCGGAGACCGCGTGTGGGTAGTTAAGTCCGCACGATCGGCCTGTGGCCCCGCCTTCCTGTGGGCTCGGGGGCTATAGTCCTTCCTCCTAGGATACGTGACTTACCTGGCGGCCATGAACACTGACACAGATGCGTTTGCGTAACACCAACTGCATGTCAGCTGGATGGCTGAGCTGCACTGTCACCCGCACGATGAGAAACAGTCGCTCATCAGAGGGCGTGCCTTTACTGAGCTGAGGGCAGCTGTGGACTGCAGAGTCCCAGGACGCTTCGGCTATCACCTGCAGCGAAGACAAAGAATGCATGCTTCCCTCATCTACAGAGAACAAAAACCGCTGAGCCCAGGTGGTTCGCGGCAATCACAGGCAAGTCCTGCTCCGTGAAGCGCCCTTCTACAACCGGGAAGAACAGAGCATAATGCTTATGCCTTGCTTGCTTTTACTCTTTTTATTCTGAAAACTTTTCAAACATGAATAAAAAGTGCAAATTTAGTTCAATGAACTACTAAATGCCTCCTTCTAAGTTCATCCACTGTAACCGTTTTTCCATACACACACACACCCACACACATACACACCCACACCCCCACAAACATACTTATGATTTTGCTGAATTACATTAAAGTGCAGGCATATTACTCTTCATCCTAAAGAGAGTTCAGCAAGTAGCTCTTCTAAGAGCAAAAACATCCTCTCACTTACCCATAGAACAATTATCATACTCAGGAAATTTAACCTCAATACAATATTATCTAATACAGAGTACATATTCAAATCTTTCCAATTGTCCCAAAATACTATCACAAACTGCATTTAGTTTTTATTTCCTTTAGATCACTAAAATCTGGAATAGTTTTTCATTCTTTATCCTTCATAATATTTACTTTTTGTAAGGGTACAGGCCTACTGTTTTACAGAATGTTTCTCAATTCAGTTTTTGTTTCCTCATTATTAAACTCAAATTTTGTCTTTTAGTCAGAAATACCATTTTAAGCAATGTTGTGTTCTCAGCGCATTACAGCAAGTTTCTTTCAAATGTTGTAATGTTCTTTGTCAAACATTCTTGAAACTATAGAATTCACCCCCTATTGTATGTACACTGCCCACTTTCATACTACCTGAAAATAACCAATCCCAGCCCAATACTGAACAAATGCTTTAGACAAACAACTCTCATCCTTTATCATGCCTACTAGGAAACAGGTAGTGAGTAGGCTAAGTGTTCCAAGTAGCAAAAATAGTAGCACATCCACCCCTCACTCAGATATATCAAATAAAGAGAAGAGTCCCAGGGAAAACACATTAATTAAATACAAAGTTTTAGAGAAAGACAACAACCTCAATTTACACAAAGAAACAAAACAGAGTGACTCAAACAACTGTGCAAAATATAAAGCCAGAAAACCTTCCTGAGGAAGAAATGGCATTGGGAATTCCTGATTAGAAGTTTAAAAGAAAGCTATTTAGGCACTTTCAGCAAATTGAGAAAAAGATCCAGGAAAACCCAGACCAAAACAAAAACAAACAACAAAACCACAGACAAAAGGCTGAATGAGTTCAGGAAGGCACCACAAGAACAATCTGACAAATAAAAATTTAGAAATCATATAAAAACAGTAAATAGAAATCTATAAGTTTTCAGAAATAGTTGCATAAACAAACAATAGTACATACACACGATGAAATACTACTCAACATTCAAGAGTAACAACGAAGCTGTGAAACACCCTACAGCATGGACGAACCTGTGGGACGTGATATGCAGTGAAGTACGTCAATCACAAAAGGACAAAAATTATATGAGATCACGATTATAAAAAATCCAGAAAAGCCCATCTCTTAGCGTTCCACTGCTCGTCTGCGACTCTCTTTTCCTCCGCTGCCGTACCTCCTGGCACAGCCGACACCATGGGTTTCGGAGACTTGAAAAGCCCTGTCGGCCTTCAGGTGCTCAATGATTACCTGGCCGACAAGAGCTACATCAAGGGGTATGTGCCATCCCAGGCAGATGTGGCAGTGTTTGAGGCCATCTCCGGCCCTCCACCCGCTGACTTGTATCATGCCCTGTGCCGGTACAATCACATCAAGTCGTATGAAAAGGAAAAAGCCAGTTGGCCAGGAGTAAAGAAAGCTTTGGGCAAGTATGGTCCAAGTAATGTGGAAGACACCACAGGAAAGCGGCGCTGCAGACAGTAAGGATGATGATGACCTTGATCTCTTTGGATCTCACGATGAGGAGGAAAGTGAAGAAGCAAAGCGGCTAAGAGAAGAACGCCTTGCACAGGACGAGTCAAAGAAAGCCCCAAAGCCTGCACTTGTTGCCCAGTCTTCCATCTTACTGCACATGAAACCCTGGGATGACGAGACGGATATGGCAAAACTGGAAGAGTGCGTCAGGAGCATCCAGGCAGATGGCTTGGTCTGGGGCTCATCCAAGCTCGTTCCGGTGGGGTATGGAATTAAAAAGCTTCATATACAGTATGTAATTGAAGATGATAAAGTTGGTACAGATATGCTGGAAGTACAGATCACTGCTTTGGAAGACTATGTGCAGTCCATGGATGTGGCTGCTTTCAACAGGATCTAGAATTCCTCCTGGATGGCTGCACTTAAATAAATGACTAAAAGACAACAACCAAAAAAAAAAAATCCAGAAAAGCGTTCCCACAAAAAGAAGCTACCTTTGATGGTGACCCTGGATAGGAGAGGGAAGAAGAACAAAAGGGAATCTAATAATGATGAAAGGGCGGTCAGCAAAGGTGCATCCAAGCAAAAGAAAGCACTAAGAGAAGTCCAAGAGTCAAAGTCAAAATGGCAATTATACACAGGCTCCTGCACTAGCAAGAACAGCAGTAATCCACTGGTGCATACATAGATAAACATGCAAGCTAAACAGATGTGGAAGGAGGACTGGAACTATGGCCATGACTACAAAAAGGTTTGACCAAAGATATGTCTACATATATATTTACATCTGCTGCACATAGAACCAAACCCCGCGAAGGAGTACGTTGACTGGGTCTATAAATTGGGGACCCTATTCCTAGGGGGATATCACAGTCAATTGGCACAACTTAGTTCACAAAATGTTCTACATCCGACTTTGGTGAGTAACAACTAGAGGCCTTAATAGCTTGTGAACATTTAAGTCTTAATTTTCAAACAATAGAAAGCTCTACAAGGTGAATGGTAAATTAGAGCAATATTAACTCTTCTAAATAGTTAGCCATTTGAGATCAAAAGGGCAGCATTTGCCCAAGGACCAAGTCAGAAGGCAGGAAGGGTGAGACATGGGAAACAGGAAAGAAGTGAGATAAATGATGTACACTGTGGGGGCTGTAATCAATGAGATGAAACAAAATGTATATGAACTGGAATGAAAAACAGTTACCTCTGTAAAACTTCACCCATTCCCAATAAAGTATTCCAAATAAAAGAATAATAAGTTCTCTTCTGAAGAATTTAAAAAAAAATCACAAAGATATTGCCATTTTATCCTTCTAGATCTCAGTGACATTTACTTCCAACTCTCACATGCTGAGGAAAAAAATCAAGCACCAGCTCTATGGAGTGGTCCACTGCTGATATGAACTGTGCATACGACAGACTCTTTTCCAATCGAGGCGTTTAAAGATTGAATGTGTGTGCTCTGGTGTTCAAATCCCACTCTTCTCGGGAGTCACAGGGAGAGGCTTTCATTTATGCTTTGAGGAATGTAAGCACTGAAATCCTCCTCATGCTCATGGAATGGTTAAAGAAGACGTCACAAGTAAAAACACACAAGGTGTTTTTGTAAAAAAGAACTCCAACTGAAGATCCAAGGAGTAAAACTACAATGTGGTTGCTGTTAAGGTGTCACTGAGAGAGTTCTGACCCACAGGGAGCCTCTGCACAGCAGGATTTAAATCTCCTGCCATCCTCGTCGTTGTTCTGATCGAGGCCACTGTTGCAACCATGGTATCAGTCCCTCTCCTTGAGGGCCTTGCTCTTTAGCGATGCCCCTCTACTTTACCCAGCACGATGTCTGTGGTAAAAGAGGGGAACGCTAGCCTACCAACCAAGCCGCCGTCAATGAGGCCTCTGTGTTGGCATGGCCTTTTCCTGAGGACTCTGGGAACTCCTGTCTTCCACCTGGGAGGTAGAAGACTCTCTCTCTGCTTACACCCTGGGAGACATCACAGCTGATAAGACACATGGACCTACGCTAGTGCCCTGAGCTTGAGAACCCACGTGGAGACCCCTATTAGCACTGAGAAGCTTACAATACGACTGAATCCATAAGACTTTCTTTCCATCCACTGGCCTGTGATCTTCCTGTATTCAGCGCCATTGAGTGTGTTTGGTGAGTCTGAAGAGGACTTTATAGATTGGTACTGCTCATATGGGCCAATACC
>PVJH01015224.1:16284-54591 GCA_004026705.1 Nesogale talazaci
AAAAAAAAAAAAAAAAAGAAACTGCTTTTAATCTGATCTAAAGTTATGCTTCCATCCAGAGTTTACCTCTCCATCATGATGTTTCACAATCTGCAGTTCAAAGAACTCCTCTTCTTCTTCCCCAGTCAGGGTAGCATCCCATCCACCAGCTTCTGGGTCATCAAGATTATCCTGAGAGCTGAAATCATCAGCTAAAAGCAAAGAGCTCCATTAAACACTGAGATCATTTTACAAGATAACCTCTATCAGCTAAATTTCAGTGTGATTATTTAAAGTCTTCCGCTTTAAATTTCTTTTGCTTTTTGCTCTGAAATCTCAAGCAATCCTGGTGATGATCATTCAATAGTTCACATTATCTTATCGTAGAGATAAAACGTGCCTCTAAGCAATCATTTTATGAAATCTCTGGTCTTTAAGGGTCATTTTACATGGAAGGTAATGAAAGTCAAGACATCTTGGACTTTTTATGCAAGGTCACAGCTCATAAATATTAAAGATAGGATTAGAACCAACATTTTTCTACCCTTCAGTCATTGCTTTAAGCAGTTGTATTTACAAGGTGTGGTAAGAAATGAAAAATATGGGAGAGTGTTTTTTTCTGGGGGTGTGTGTGTGGGGTTGTTCTTGTTTTCAGACTGTTAACATACAAGAAAAAGATCAATTTATTGGCAGGCAACATGAAACATGAGCAAAACACCAGAAGACTGCCCCATGGCTCTCTGATGATTATAATCCAGGCTAATTTCCCAACTCTCTAACCATCGTAAGCTTATAAGTAGGGAAAACCAGTACCTTGTCTAACATATAGCTTTGGGCATACCCAGAATGTTCAAAATGCGTAGCTCCCGATCTTCTCCCTTAACCAGGACTTTTAAGGTTATCCTTGTCCACTTTCTTGTCTACTTTCTACTTGTCCTCTTGCCTACCTCAGAACCCTAACTTAAAACTAGACTGAAGTAAATTTCAGCATCCTTGGCTCAAAAGGATTAAGTAGGATATAGCCTTGTAGCACTAATTTTTTAGAAAATGTATGTAGACAAATGGATAGATGATGGAGTAGCTAAGTATCAATCTCTACTTCTGTGTACATATAAAAATCTCCCATATACACAAAGAGGTTAAATGCCACAAAATCCTAATTGTCTCAGTTACTATCACTCATTTTTAGTTCAGGAGAAGACTAACATCGAGGTCATGCCAAGCATGTCTATTTAGGATCATTTTAATTCGTAGTTCCTATCTCTTGAGACTTCAGGAGTTTAACTGATATGTTTTTACATATTTTTACCTCATTCATAATCTACCTTGTTAATTTTTATTCTCTCTCCTCCAAAAAGTTAGACCCAAAGGATTTTTCACGGTGGAGTAAAGCCAGAAAAATGCCAGTTATTTAAAAACTAATGCAGGAATGAATGCCAGAAGACCTCAGAGAGAAAGTGAGAAATTTGTTCGAAAATTGCTAACAAAAAAAATCAGCAAAATAATATGTTTTAAAATTGCTAGCTGTTCGTTCTTTACAGAGTCCCATTTCCATGTGGGTCTCTCCTTAAGTAAAGAAAGAAGAAAAGACTTTAAGTATATGAAATACTACTGTCACCCTAAGTTGATGGGATAACCAAGCATATGCAAAGCACTGTCACCGTGCTAATGAAATGAGACAGCATCACGGTGAAACACACCTATTACTGTTCTAGCAATGCTACTCTTATAAAAAGTCCATTCTTTGTAAAGGAGTAGACACAATAAAATGACTTTACTTTTAGATTACAGAATTACTAACTATATACTCTGTTAAAACTTACATGTTATTCGGACAGTCATTTGTCAGAAGATGTATGCCTTCAGCAAACACCTCATAACTTACCATTTAGGTCCAGAAATATAACAGGAATGTGCGTTTCCATCCCAGGCACTGGAGTCCTAAAACAAAGAACAAATAGTATCTCCAACAAAGCAGGCTTCTACAGGAGCACGCTTATCAAGACATAGCTCGACTAACACCCAGAAGTATTACAGGGCAAGTTCAATATGCTAGCTATTGGTTTTACTAAAACTTAACACTATAAATGCAACAAAAACTTAACTGTAGCTATATCTTTTCACCAGTGCCATGTATGTGTAATTATCATAGTCTCTGATACTAGAAGTTAGTCTTATAAGATGTATAAACCTATTTATAATCCAAGTCCCTCATTTAAACATATTTTCTAATAACATTATATACTTGAGGGCCTCAACTGACTTAATTTACTATTTTTAATATCTATAAAGTGGCATAGAACATTTGCTGACAGTATAGTTTAAATCAGCATAAAACCCAAGAACTTCTGGAGATGTAATTTTATTGTGGCAGAACAGTCTTTTAAGGGATTGACCCCAAGTAATTAACATATTAACTTTTCTTTTAATGTAAGTGCAGTGGCACTAAATATTGATTTAGATTCTCAGAAATCTTAATACCTTTGGCCAATAACAACATTATTTCATAAACGCCGCTTTAGGCCACAGTTATTCAACTCATGAAAATAATTCAATAGTTCCTTTAATTCAAATAACTTTTTCCCCATGTGCTATTATGAATCTCCCATGAATTGAAGCACCAGCAAAATCCATACTGAAAGCAGGCAATTTATTTAGAATTTCAAAAGACTTATTGTCATGTTCCCACCATTCAGCTGGGGCCCCGGGAATCCCACTGCCAGCAGAAGGGACCATCACCGCGTTCCTTTCCTCAGTGAGAGTCAAGCGCATCTCGAGAAGCTGGGCCTCTCGATCAGCATCATCCTCTGTCTTATCTGGAACATAAGGCATGGGGATCAAGGAGAGAGAGTTCACTTTCTATGTTCATTGTAGGTAAACACTGTATGTTTTTGACTGATAACGAATCCCTGGAAAATTAATACACTTCTATATTACCAATAATTAGTGATTGGAGGCAGGTGGGGTGGAGACTGGAGCTCCAGTAAGTACCAGCTGGGGGCTTATACGCAAAGAGATCATCTTCAGTTGATGGAAAGCCTAAAGTTAAGGAATTACTTGCTCTGAAATTAGAAAATTCAAGTATGTTGGTCATGAACATTGTTTTTAAAGTTGTTTTTGAGGAACAACCTTGCCTTTTCTCTTTCTTTGTTGTTACGTGAGTGCTTGAAAATTTTAGAGCAAATGGATAAATAAAAAATTCCTCTGAAAGGAAGGAAAACAAAGAAAACCCGGAGTAACGTTTATATGCTCTTGCCAATTCGTTATTCACTTGTTCATCCGGCTTTTTAATTTATGTGGCTGCAAATCGAGATTAATTATCTACTGATTTGGTGGGGAAGAAAATATTCATCTTGCTTTTCCTACCACGTTTGCTGACAAGCTTTTGCAGTTGTTGGTCTAAGTACTCCTGGCGTTTTGTTAATGCATTCAGCCATTTTCTACGCAGTCTCTCTAAATCCCTGTCCTGCAAAGAAAAAAAGGGAAAAAAATAAACAAACAGAATGCCAAAACAGTTCCTTTGAAACTGATAGTGCAGCCTATTCTAACAGGCTTCAAAAATGTAAAGTATTATGCGGTAAGTTCTTATTTTCTACACTACTACTAAATTATGGTTAACTCCAACCATAATTCAGAACAGAAATTATCAGAAAGTTAAAGCATGACTCAAAGTATTATCTCAAGGGATATTCTCTGGTACCCAGAAACAATTTTCCTTCTAATGGTTCCAATTGCTTGCAAGTAAAATCTTCTAAGAGGTCTCTTTGTTGGATAAAAATCAAATAGTAAATAATAATCTAATCTATAGCCCTCAGAAACATTCTTCACATGTCTTACCTCATGTATTCGACAGGCTACACTATTCTCTCCAAACCATCATGCTTTCTCTCTCTCGCCTCCCTCTCCCTTTCTCTCCTGCTGGTCTATGTGCCTGTGTGTTTGTTCCTGACAGTCTAGCGGCTCTACCAGTCAACACCTGAACAAATGCCAATCTTGCCTCATTTCCTTTTTTTAATAGAGTTATAAGACTGGATAGGTCAGTGGAATGCTGTAGATGTAGTGTATCTGGATTTCGCTAAGGCTCTTGACCAAATAGCTTATGACATTCTCATGGACAAGATGGAGAAAAGTGCAAAGGATGTACTTCATGAAGTCATTCCTAATTGAAATACCACATCCAAACAACAATAATGAATGGAAGGACAGAAGCTTAAAATGAAAAGTCTGTATTATTGTGCCATAGGACTCTGAATGTAACCCCATCTGACACAATATTTTTATCAGTGACTTATAGGATGGCAGACATTTTATCCAATTAGGATGACAAAAAAAAAAAACAAAAACAGAAGGACGACACTGGATGACATAATCAGGATTCAAAGAGCGCTGATGGCCCCAAAGGATGAGCCAAGATGAACATGATAAAAATTTAACACACATAAACAAATTCTTGCAGAAGATTATGATAAGGAAAAAAAAAGCCCACGTAAATGGACTGCAAGTATGGGGAAGAGAGATGTGCTTTAAAGTATGAAAAATACCGTTAGGGGCTTGGCTAGACTGAAGCGCAGTCTAAGCCAAGTGCAGTGCTAAAAAGGGTGGTAACTCCATTCAAGGGGAGGAAAAGGACGAGGAAGAGGCTGGGGTTCTGGGGGAATCCTGAATAACAGAGGCACAGTCACACATCATTTCTTTGGGATAGCACTTCATTACACTATCTGAGCCTGAGAGATTGTACTTTATGAAGCCATACTCATTGATCTCTAGTGCATTTTAATTTAAGAAAAAGCACTATTTGGATCAAATTTAACTGCATACTTATTAAGTGACAGTGCACAAGCTCCAAGAATGTTGACGTTAATCAAACTTATTTGATGAGGCAAGCAGGTGCAAAATTACCTGGTAGCTGTCCATGTCATCCTCTTCTTCCTAAAGAAAAAAAAAAAAAATATATATATATATATAGAACAACAACAACAAAGATGTAAGAATTAGCCTACACTAAACAAGTGGAATGTTTCTCCATATTTTGTTTTCAAATTTAATTAGTATGCGATTTCATGTCCCACATACCCTCATCCTCACTTTTGGTTTTAAAGTCTTCAGGGAATGAAATGAAACCTTGAGTTTCTCACAGGAGAGTGAACTATACTCATTTGACCTTTTCAGAAACCAGTACAATACTTTCCCTGCTGGGTTTATACTCCCACTCACCAGGGGAAATCAAACACCTGCTGGCAAATAGTCTTTATAAGCCAGTAGGGGGTTTATGTCGAGGGGGGAGAGAAGCTGAGGAAGTTAATCACTATTAGACACTCTTTCTAGAAGCTGAAATTTTTTAACTCTCAGTTTGCCAAATGCCAGAGCAAAACCCAACTATTTCTCACAGTGATTTTGTGAAAATGCAAGAGAGAGAGAGAGAAATACACTGAAAGAACTGTTCAAAGAGGGCAGTTTTCTGACAGGTCCCAAAGACTCTCTGGACTCTCTTCGGCTTTACCTTCCTTCAAGAGCAAAACCGGCATAGATACTTACGTGGAAAGTTTCAAGAGCTTTGGGGGATCGGAGTGGTCTAACTTTTATACATCCAATGCCAACTGACAATATAGATTCTTCCATTAGTGGTAAAGTACCAGATTCCTGTACAGACTTCACTTCAACTTGAATCCGCCTGGACTGCCCCTGTATCACAGACAATTTTAGAGTTTCTTTAAAAAAAAAAAAAAAATTCGGTTTCTTGAAAATTTTTGGTTTAGAGAGACCTCTACTGGCTAATATTGTTAAAGCATTTAAATCTGAAGAACATTTAAATGTATTCTTCATAAACAATAAATCCAACTACAAATGAAAATATTAATTGGGAAAATTATTTACCTTTTAAGCGAGTTATCAGGACATGACATAGATATTTGAATTTATACATTTTCGGTAAAAATATTAAAGGAAGTATTATTATAGCAAGGTCAATACAAATGCTGGTTAACCAATCTGCTGATAATAAAAATAAATACATACTAATAATTGTGATAAACTTGCTTTGAATTTATTAAATTAGAAATTTTTTCCCAGGAAAGAGGCAAAACCTCACACTGTTGGTAATAACATGTTACTACAGAGTACTGTGTCCAGGACTAGAAGCAATACCAGAAGGGTAGTGGGTAGAGGAGGGGAAAGAGGAGGAACCGATGACAATGATCGACACAAAGCCACACTCACCCCTCCAGGGGGAACAAGAGACAGTGGTTGGTGTGAACTGTGAAAATAATAAAAGTTTATAATCTATCAAGGAGCCATGGGGAGGGGGAGGGATGAAAAGAGGAGGTGACACCAATGACTCAATGAAAAATAGATGTCTAGAAAAGAAAGACGGCAAGATATGTACAGCCATGCGACACAATGACGCGTGGACTGCAATGAGTTGTGAAGGCTCCCCCCAAAATGATCTTTTAATTTAAAAAAAGTTATTCCTTCCTCAGCACAGTTACCAAATAAATACTAAAGGTTCTATATATATTTTAATGTCAGGTATTCTCAAACTATTGCCCACAAAATTCATTTATAAATATTAAGAACCTAAATCAGAATTAAAAAATGGGGTTTGAGCTGAGCCCCGGTGGCGTAAGTGGTTGAGTGCGGGACTGCAGCCCACGGACTTGGCAGTTCAAATCCAACTGCGGCTCTCAGGAGTGGCACTGGGTAGCACCCACGACCACCAGGGGCAGTGATGCCCACAAAAAAAAAATGGAGTTTGAATCTATAATTTCAAGTTAACTACTTTTCCCCTTTACTATCAGACTTTTAGTTTTCAAGAACTTTATTTTTTATTAATAAGTCTTTTTATTTGGGATTCTTAGAGCTCTCATAACAATCCAGACATCAATTTTATCAAATACATTTATACATGTTACCATCATCTTTTTCAAAACATTTTCTTTCTGCTGGAGCCCTTGGTATCAGCTCCTCTTTTTCCCCTCCGCCCCCTTGTGAATATTTGATAAATTATTAATCATTATTATATTCATATCCTACAACATCCATTGTCTCCCTTCACCCACATTTCTGTTGTTCCTATCTAGTCCTATCCAGGACTAGAAGCAATACCAGAAGGGTAGTGGGTAGAGGAGGGGAAAGAGGAGGAACCGATGACAATGATCGACACAAAGCCACACTCACCCCTCCAGGGGGAACAAGAGACAGTGGTTGGTGTGAACTGTGAAAATAATAAAAGTTTATAATCTATCAAGGAGCCATGGGGAGGGGGAGGGATGAAAAGAGGAGGGGTGTTAATACATTGATCCTTGTACTTGGTTCCCCATTTCTCCTCCTTCTCCTCCCATCTTCCCCTTCCTCTCCTGGTATCACTCTTAGGATACCAGGAGAGCTCTTATCTGTACCAGTGTACATGCTCCAGTCCAGCAGGATTTGTAAGGTAGAACCAGGGTCATGATATGGGGGTGGCATTGGGGAGTGGAAGGGGGCATTATAGAACTAGAGGAATGTTGTGTGTTAAGAACTTTCTTTGTGTTATCAAGAAAATCAACTAAGAAAATAACTGGTCCTATCATGCTAGATTTGAAAAGATGAACTAATTAAGCCTATTGATTTCATATATTAATATTAAATTTATTATTTTAATATTTCTCAAGGACTATATATGAGATGGTAGGAAGATATTTTAATCAGAAGATACTTTAATTTTCTAAAGCAGTTGAGTAACAACAAAAGTGACTTATTTTAGACATGTGCTTATGTGGGATAAGTGAAATATGAACTTTGGGGAAGACTCCATATATGGAGACGAAAAAGGAGAAAAATCCTGGAGTAGCTTAATGTTCCATTTGAAAATATACTGAAACGATGATTATACTTCTTGTAATTATTAATATCAAGCCCATTTTCCCCCACAAAAATATAAATTTCAAAAAAATATATAAATATATAAAAAAATATAAAATATAAAAAAATATATAAATGGTTCAACCTAATACCAATTATGGTCCATGGATTGGAACTCAAATGTTATCCCTAACAACTTGTTTGACCTTGGGTAGATCACTCAACCATATTTTATAATTCCAGGTAGTAGATCTAGATGATATCTACAAAGTAGATGGCTGTTTCCTGAAGTATCATATACACATATCACAATGATGTCAAATGCTTCTAAAATTAAATAAATAGGTGTTCAAATGTAGAGAAATTATTCTGCTTGACCCCATCAAACAAGGGTTCCCTTGACATAAACTAGTTCTGGATTTTCATGTATACCTGACCTGCTTATTCTCAAGCATTCTTTTGCAGGCCCTGTTACCTCTACTCAGTCAATATTTCTGGGTTTACTGACTAAAGTCTCAGGCCTAGGTTTTGATTTCTTCTCACCCTGCAGGCTTTCCCTCTCAACAACCTCACCTTCAGGCTTGTTTCAGTGATAGTTATATAGGTATGGTAAGTCAACCATGCTTATTTCTAACCCAGATCTGGTCTCTGAGGGCTAGGCAGCACTCTCTCTATTTGGATGTCTCAAAGCTTTCTTAAAATCAACACAATCAAAATGGAATTCATGTTCTTCTCAGTCTAGTCTTTTCCAAGGTTGTAGTTTCAATGAAGAGTGTAGTCATTACCAGCTCTAGAAATTTTACCACTCAAATAGCTTTCAATATTTCTTTTACTCCCTTTCTTCTGCAGCTACCAGTGTAGTCCAAACTAAGTAGCCATGGTGGCATAGTGGGTTACGTGATGGTATGCCATGAAAAACTGGCAGTTTTAACCCACCAGCCACTCAGAAAGAGAAAGATGAGGGTTTCTGCTCCCTTAAAAATTCCCAGGCTTGGGGCTGAGCCCTGGTGGTGTAGTGGTTGTGCGTGGGACTGCAGCCCACTGGGTTGGAGGTTCAAATCCAGCAGCAAGGCTGGGTCTCCTACAGCCACCACCAGAGGGCAGTGATGCCCCAAAAACCCAAAAACAAAAAAGAAAAAAAAAATTCCCAGGCTCAGAGATCCCATATACGGCTCCCGTGAGTCAAAACTGACTCAATGGCAGTGGGTTTATAGTCCAAGAGCTGTGAGCCAAGTCAGGTTTCCACTAGTTCCTCTGTCTGTATTTCTGCCCCATTCAACATGTTCTCTACTAAGAAGCAGAGTGCCTTTTGAGAAATACAAATGTCCACAAGACCTGCAAGACCCTCTATTCAAGGGACTTTAAACAATTCATGAAACAAAGGAAGTACAAGGTAATGGAAATTTTCTCCAGTCCTGTAAAGGCCCCTCATATTGACCTGCCTCTCAGCTTTGCCTGATACCATACCCCTTTGCTTCTTTGTGTCCCCATGCAAACCTGTGCACATGGTCTTCTCTCTGCAGAGGTACTTCCAAATTTGTGCAGTTAACTCAGTCATCTCTCAGAACTTAACCCCCTGTTGGTCCCTCAAGACAGTCTTTCCAGTTACCTCAGAGTAGGTTAAATATCCTCACTGGAAAAATTTCATAATTCAGGAAATTAGTAAAACTTACTACAACTGTATTTTTATACTATTTATGGGATTATTTAGTAAAAGTCATTCTTTCTCACTATCCTCCCTGATCCAAGATAAAAAAAAAATTGAAAAATCTATTTGTCTTATCCATAATAGACCTAAAACTTAGTGACTCAAAAATCATACAAGATTCAATAAATACGTGTACAATAAACAAATCAGTTTTATTCTGCCAGTTTCCCATACAAAAACAGTAGGCCTAATTTTAAGCATATTAAATTTAAATGAGTGCAGCATTCAAGGCCCTCATTAACTAGCTGCCAGATGCTTCATCTCTTCTCTTTCTGTTTTCTAGCCCTTCTTACATGTCATTTTCTAGCTAATCTTACCTAATTCCAGTCCCGCATCTTTTCATTTTTTTGATTGTATATGAAACACCTTGTCAGCCCTTACACTGATTCTTTTCGAAATCTAGGTCAAGACTTACATTGTCCAAAACAAGTCTTTCCTGATAAGCTTCAACACTGAATATAAACTACAAGTATGATAAATACTTTAATGCTCACCTACCTACCTTTCACAGTAAACCACAGACTAATTTCTGCTTACCTTCCAATAGATGGATTTCTATGTCATACAAGGATGATATATAAATTTAACAGATGCTCCAAAAAAGGTGTTCTTCATGCCTTTAGGAATGCCATTTTATCATGTGCTTCAATTTAAGCTAATTACCTCTGGCTTTAGTCCCTTGCCCAGATACATAAATGAATATGCTAACATTAATTTCCTTCCACTTATGTGATCAGTGCAAATCTTTATCCTCTTCTTCCTAAAGCATTCAGAAACTTAAAAACTGCAGGCATTTTTTAAAATTTACCTTTCCTTTGTGTTTTGCTTTGAATGCCTTCAAACATTCCTTTTTTAAAGCTCATGTACTATTACACTGCTGTTTTAAAGGATGAAAACCCACCGGATACAGTATTCTCCTAATGGTTGGTTAAACAAAGTACAACTGAGATGTAATCAATTACCATGGCTCTTCTAGGCATAATTCCTATTTTGGAGGGAGTTCTATTTTTGACAGGACAAAGGTGAGGTAAAGCAGACAGCACGAACCAAATCACACCCGTTGTTTCCTTCAGGGCATGTTCAAGACTACTTTATTAGAAGGTGTGACGTAGGACACCGTCCACTGTTTTCCTTGGGTGCGTGCTTGCTCAGCTAAAAGACAAAACCCACACGTTCCTAAAGCCATTCCTCAGTGTTTAAGAGGCATCTGGGACCCAGAGGGGAATTTCAGATCTGTTGGAAAAGCTCTGACTAAAGTGATACAGGCTGCTGAGAAAAGCTGCATCATTGACCGAGTACTCAGACACAGAAGAACAGCGCTGAGACTATGGGGTGCCTTTTCCTCTTGGAACCCGAGACTATGGGACTGTGAGACAAAGTAATATGTGGGCTGTGTTCCTAGCCCACAGAGCCAGATGCCAATAGACCATATGGCTGAGAAGCTGACAATGAGAGGCTTGTTTGCTGCTTAGGAAAGGTGATGCTGTGGACTAGTCACCGTATCCTTAATGTTTGTTGATCCTGACTTGTGGTAACTGATTAACTTCCTTAATAAAACTCCTTAACTATGAGTACTGCTTGTGAGTTTTGTGCGACCACTCCAAGAAAACTATCAAATAGAGCAAACGTGGAGAGAGAGGGGGGGAGGGGAAGAATGGCTGCTGTCGGAATAGATAAAGAACGTCTAAGCCCTGCTCCCTGGCAATAGATATGACTGCCCATGCTGCTTATTGCATTACATAAAATAGTGCTTCCAAACCAAATTTATAAAATTCAATGAGTAATGGTAACCAAGATTCCCTCCCCTGATGGCTATACTGATAGACCACAGTCTTCTTTTAGTTATGATTCCCAGATCTTTCTGTTGCAATCTCTGATATGTAGCCATATCTAACAAGCTCACATCTGTTTACTATATAGGGATCACACATCAATGTACAGACAATCAACATCTTCACAACTGGACCAAAAGGTAGGATTTTAAGTGGGGAAAGATGAAAGCTGCCAAGGACTTCGCTTTCCCTGGATCCACTAACAATGCTCATAGACGCAGCAGTCAAGAACTCAAGTGACTTTGCAGTGGGCAGATCTGTCACATAGACCTCCTGCGTGCTGAAGAGCAAGGGTCCTTCTTTGAGTTCTAAGGTGTGCTTGAACCAAGTCATGGCATTTTTAATGGCCTCACATGCCTGGGAAAGTTGGACAATGATTAAGAACAACTTAATAAGAAGGGATGCATTTGAATTATGGTGCTGGAAAGAATACTGAAAGTAGCATGGACTGTCAAAAGAACAAACAAATCTGTCTGAGAAGAAGCACAGCCAGAATGGTCTCTAGCGGCAAGGATGACAAGACGTCCTCTCACATACTTTGGACATGTCAGATGAGAGGCTAGCCCCTGAAGGACAAGGGCACTGGTAAAGTGGAGGAACAGTGGGAAAAAAGAAGAAAAGGAAGACCCTCGACAAGATAGATTGACAGAGAGGTGGCCACCGTGGGTCCAAACATAAGAACAACTGCGAGAAGGTGCAGGAGGGGCAGAGTTTCGTGCTACTGTATATATGAGTCATTCTGGGTGGAAACCGACTCTAGGGCACACAACAACATGTCTCAAGCCCTCGCTCATCTGTCAGTTTGCCATTGTGGTAGCTTGTATGTTGCTGTGATGTTGGAAGAGAAGCAATTGTGTTTTCTCATGCAGAGTGGAGGTGGGGAGGGGGGGTGTCTTTGAACAATCAACCTTAAGGTTAGCAGCCCAAGACTTACCCAATAGTGCCACCACGGCTCCTCTGCAATTGTCTTTTCAAACACTAGCAGGCTTTACTAAGGTGAACAGATTTCAGTAGAGATTCTAGGCTCAGAGACTAGAAAGAAGGAATGAACTGTCTGCTTCTGAGTAATTTGCCATTGAAAACAGTATGAATAGCAGCAGAACCTTATATGCTAGAGTGCCCAAAGATGAGCTCCTTGTGTTGGAAAGCATGCAGAAGCTGCCTCCCCACAACTGAGTCTGTCTTAATGATATAGATGTAACAAAGCTTTTAGGACTTTGCTATTGGGGCATTTCTCAAAATAAAAAGAAGCAACTGCAAACATTTATTAATAATTGGCCTAATAAATGGAGTGTATAGATTCTGAATCTAAGATAATTAGAAGTCATCAAACATATAATGGAACACACAAAGGTTGATATTCTAGACATTATGAGTTGAAATTGCCTGGTATTAGTTATTCTGAAATGGAAAATTTTTGCTTTCTATGTGGAATGGCAAATTCATGAGGAAGGACATTACATATACCATTAAAAAGCACAAACTTTTCAAGATTTGCCAGTGCAGCGTGTGATAATATCTATATGCCTACAACTTTTACTCAAATGTAAACATCAACCACAAAGGTCAATGATGAAGAAACTGAAGAATTCTACCAACATCTGCTGTCTGAAATTGATGAAACATGCCATCAAGATATATCAGTGATGGCTAATTAGAAGGTGAAAATTGGCACAAAGAGGAAGGCTCAGTAGTTGGAAAATATGACTTTGGTTATAGAAATGATAGAAACAAGATTGCATGATAGAATTTTGTAAGATCTATAACAAACACCTTTTTCAACAACATAGTGACTATACACTTAGATCTCACCAGATGAAATGAAAGAAAATTGAACTGACTGTCTCTGAGGGAAGAGAAAAAGCAGCTCAAAGTTACCAGCCAAATCAAGGTGAAGGCCAACTACAGAACAGGCCATCAAATGTTCATATGCAAATTTACATTGAAGCTGAAGAAAACTAAAGCTCATGAGGACCAAAATATGACCATGGCTCTATCCCACCTGAATTTAGAGGCCATCTCAATAACAGATTTGACAAATGAAACACTATTGACAGGAGACCAGATGAGTTGTAGGTTATCAAGTATATTTTACATTAAGAAAAGCAAAAGAACATTTAACGAAAAAAAAAGACCAAGTGGATGTCAGACTCTGAAAGGGGCTTATGACTACATGGTTGCTGAAGAAATGGAAGAAATGATAACCTAAAGGAGCTAAACAACCTCCCCCCTCCCACCCCCACCCCTACCCCAAGGAGATAAATAATAGAAATATGGATGAAGAGAGATAGAGGTCAGTGTAAGCTATGAAAATAATAACAATTTATAATGTATGAAGGGGTCACAGGGGTGGAGGAGAAGGAGGGAAAAAAGAGGAGCTGATACCAAGGGCTCAAATAGAAAATAAATGTTTAGAAAGTGATGATGGCCACCTATGTACAAATATTCTTGATACAATTGATATATATGGAATGTTATAAGAGCTGTATAAGCCTCTAATAAAATGATAAATTGTGGCTGAAATGCTTCTACCACCAATGGATACTGCTGATGGAACCTGAGCCCTGGAACCAAGGAGCCATAGGGAGACCCTGCCAGCGCAGGGATGCTTCTACTGCCGCTGAATACACAAGACTCTGCATCCACTGACGTGTGATTGTCCGGTGTCATTGCACATGCTTCAATAGCAGTGAGCTCCACTTCGAGGTGAAAATGACAACACAGCTCAAGGAACTCAAAGAATAATACTGTCAGAGACAGGGAGTTCCAATGAATTCACTCAGGTTTCTCTTTGAAGGTCTGAGAATTGCTGTTAATCACACTCCCAAAGTATTGGGAATGGAGAAAGAAGATGTGATTGAAGTTTATCAGGAAAAAACCAGGGAGGGGGTATCATTCAACAGTTTAGATATTCTTTTAATTATTTCTCGTTTCTCGTAATCCTTTTTGAAAAATTTTTATTTTGTAATGTGGTTTCAAAATGGAAAGGAAAATGCCCCTCTCTTGCAAACATCTGGCATTTCAAATCCCAGTGCTCCTTGTTCATGAGCCTTGTTCTCCTCGTGCTGACTTTTGGTGATACAACCCCAGCCCCCTTCATAATGTCCTCCTTGTCTTAACAATGACGTGCTCACAGAGGGGTCACCTTGTCCAGGACTGTGCATTTGCAGGCTTGTGGGATGCATTAGACCGACCATTGCAAGCGTTCACAATGACCCTGAAGTTCTAGCATTTGATTGCTTTACTCCTGGACTATGACTTTCAGTGGGAGATGGAAGTTTTTCAGAAAACTGAACTGTGGAAAAAAGGCCTTTCCTTAACCTTTGAAGCCACTCTGAAAATCTGAGAGTCTGGACCCAAAAAAGAGGCCTCTCCAGTTGGAAGCATGGTGACAATGGAGAGTGGTGACTAGCTCCGAAGATGGCTTCCCTGAAGAGACAAAGTTTTTTCAGATGGAGATGAAAATCTTGTCAGGAGATCTCAGAAAAGTTCTAAATTACATTAGCAATTAATAAAGTTTTCAGGCAGAAGTTTACTCAACAAAACACTGCTGTTTTTTATTTTATTTGCATTTTTTGGTCTGCGATATGGGTTTTAAATGGCATTGTCTGTACCAGCTTCATTAAAATAAACAAGAATATTTGTAAAAACTATATTAATGTTCATCTTATCTTCAATTGTATAGAAATAAAATGTCTAAAACATGAAAAAAAGATAAATAACAACCCAAAAGAGCTAGACAGAATTCTTCAAAAGGCAGCTTAAGTGTTCTAGTAAAATATGCAAAGATCAGAAATTGACACCAAAATGGAAGATCACACTAAATGGGAAGATCCTGCTCAGCACATTTCAATCTGGCAGAAGAAATTTAAGCCTTGAGTTGTAATACTGAAAAATATCATGGGAAAAATATTGAATTAAATAGGAAGTGTCAAAAGAAGATGGGAGCGATACACTGAGTCACTGTACCCAAAGAAGTGGTTGATTTTCAACCCTTTCCGAGGTACAACATGACAAAGTGCCAGTGGTAATGAAGGAAGACATTCAAGTGGCACTGTGGCCACTGGTGTAAAGTATGGTTCCAGGAATTGATGAAATGTCAACTGAGATGTTTTAAAAAGAAAAAAAGATGCCGTTTTAGAAGCACTCACTTATCTGTGCCAAGAGATGTGAAGGGGAGTTATCGGGCCAAAGAACTAGAAGGAATCACTATTTTTGCACCATTCCAAAGAAAGGTGACCCAACAAATTGTGGATATTATGGAGCAACATCATTAATCCCATGGACAAGTAAAATTTTGCTCTCATTGACAGGGGTAGCCAGAAATTCAAGTCAAAAACAGAAGATGCTGTGAATCAAGAGATGATTTTGTGATATCAGATGAGCTGGATCTTGACTGAAGGCAGATAATGCCCGCAAAGATGCTTGTTTGTTTTAGTGGCTATGAAAAAGCATTTTATTGCATGTATCATAACAAACTGAATAAATTGAAAAGAACGTAAATCCTACAACATCTAATTGTGCTCCTGAAGAACTGAAACATACATACATACAACAAGCAGATTTGCATGGTCTGAAAACAGGAAAGGTGTAATTCAGGGTTTTATCATTTACCTATCTTATTCAGTCTGTTTGCCCAGTTAATAAACCCTAAAGCTGGTCTATAAAAAGAAGAATATGAAATCAGATTGGAGGAAGGCTCATTAACCTCTGCTACACATATGATACAGTGTTGCTTGTTGAAAGGATTTGAAATACTTACTGCTGAAGATCCAAGACAATAACTATCAATATGGGTTATGATTCCAAGTAGAGAAAATAAAGTGGACCACCAGAGAGCATCATGTAAACAGAAAATACTAAAGTTGTCAAGATTTTCATTTTACTTGGATCCACAATCAACCCTCACAGGAGTAGTCAAGAAATACAAATAACTTGTATTTGATGAATCTGTTGCATAAGAACTCTTTATAGAAAAGTTCAAGAGAAACAAAGTTACTTTGAAGACTAAGATGCCCAATCACCTCATATGGATTTGAAAGCTGGACAATGAACAAAGAAGACTGGAGAATAACTGATGTGTTTCAATTAAGATGTTAGCAAAGAAGATGGAAAATTCTGTGGACTGTCAACCAGAATGCGCCTTAGAAACAACTCACATATTCTGGACGTGTTTCAGGAAAGACCAGTCCCCGGAAAAGGACATCATGCTTGGTAGAAGGTCCGCTAAAAAGATCCACTCTCAAGGACACAGTGACTGCAACAATGGGCTCAAATCATTGCTCTGCTCTGCATAAGGCTATTCTGAGTCAGAGTTAGCTCTGCAGGCCCAAACAAGAGGAAAATCCACTACTACGCTTTCAAGTATTAAGGAAGTGAATACACATGGACAATATTTCCATTTTTGTTACCTGCCGGAGCTGGAAAACACCTCCTGTCGGGACATCCTTGGCAGGTATCACTTCTACAGGGCAGTATTCACCATTTTCATTCTGTTCCAGGACCTGGACCCAGAATTCTACTTTCCTGGTAACTTCACTCCACCTAGGAAGCAGTAGGAGTTCTTAGAAAATCACATATTGCGTGTTTCTATTTCACTTTAGAAATATAGCCTACATTTAAGTATATTAGGTAACATTAGAATCTGATAACAGGGTAATGATAACCATAACTCAAAGAGCACAATTGCTTGAAATAAAGGCAGCGTAGCACACTACACAGGAGAATTAACAGTAATAGAGATTTCTGAACAAATAACTCGGTAGAACTTGGTACAGTTCAATGATCAAGAATCATGTACATATTGGCAAATTTAGTAAAAACCAAAGTTAACCACAATATTGTAACTAGGACTGGCTTACTGTTTTGTTGGTTTCCACACCCCCTTCCCAAAAGAATATGATAATTATATATTTCAGTATTTACTCAAAAATCAAAAACACTTTAATTACATGTGCAGAATAAAGTAAATATTTTGCCAATGATAAACTGCATGCTTTTATGACTTCTTTACAAGTATCTCTTAGATCAAAGTGAGACTCAAGAAAAACCTCACTTTTTAGTTCAGTATTTGCTAAGACATGCCCTAAGTGCACAATAACATCGGGTTTTATCTTATAATTTAAAAACAAAATTTTAAAGTAGGATATGTTTGTCTGTTCCTTTCAATTCTAATAAAACTTTGCTCATCAAATAAGACTAGTCCTCTTGTTCAGGGACGCTACTTGAAAATAGCTGTGAACAGACACCATCAGAAAACCAGAATTCCAGAGTAGCTCTTGATTAATTTTCTGCACAGATACTCAATTAAAAGTAATTCAAAATGATAAACTACCTATTTCTTAAGAAATTCATTTTCTGTGTCTTCCAAATACTCACACATTTAACTTCCTCCCATCACCCTTCAAAGTTCACTTCTCTGAAGAAGTTTAACCATGTTATTATCATTCTAAGCATGCCATCTCCCATCTCTGGAATTCGGATAATGCTTCAGACATAATACTTCTTTTTAAATGGCAATATTCACTTTTTAAAAAATTAAAAATGAAATCAGATAGATATATAAAACTCACCTATCCCGGAGACTACGTGTTTTTGCCTGTATAATCCCCAAATCCCACAGGGCGGGATTTTTTCGAGGATCAGTCATTTTATGGCCATACACTTCAATTGCCAGTGCACCTTCTGAAAGATGCTCAATGAAATCTTCAGTGATACTAACAGAAAACTCCTGAAAAAAAAAAAAACAGTCAATTACAGAACGTTGTAGTTTCTGAAAACTATATGGTTACGTATTCCCAGACTTATATACTTAATCATGAAGGAAAGAAATAGAACAGAGAAAGCTTTAAGACAGCGGATGGTGTAAGATAGGAAAATAAAAATATGGGAGGGGAAAAAGAGGAGTTGATACCCGGGGCTCAAGTAGAAAGGAAATGTTTTAGAAATGATGATGGCAACACATGTACAAATGTGCTTGACACAACTGATGTATGGATTGTTATAAGAGCTGTAAGAGCCCCCAATAAAATGATTTATTTAAAAGAAAAAAGTTGGAAACCTAAGACTTTCTTAGCTCTTATTACAGATGCTAGTTCTCCTATGCAGTGAAAGCTTTCTTTTTTCCAAGTGCTTGCATTGAGCGAGTACTTGAGTAGACCCAATGCCTATCTGCTACCTTAATACTTAACATTTAAATATATGTATATAGACCTATATCCCTATTACTATATATTTATATATGTACATTGGTGCGTGCCTATATGTATGCCTCTCTAGTGATTTTTTGCCACCTAATTTTTTCCTCTGTTTTTACTTTCCTTCTGTCTCACTATTATGTTTGCTTTTCTTTCAGCTCTCAGCACCTTCTCTCAGCTACACTGTAGTTGATCAAACCCCAAGGCCTAGCTTGGAGACTTTGAATTGGTAATTATTTATTATGTTGGAAAAAAAACACAACTCCATACTGGGTGGCTACTTCAATCACCTAAAACTGTCCACTGAGTTGTGTATTTATTACAGACATAGGATTGAGGAAGACCTGTGACACTGTATCAAATCATCAAACTGATTCTGGGTGCCTTTAGGGACCCCTCCCCACTAGTGGCCTAGAGGGCTATGCATTAGGCTGCAAAGGACCAGGCCAGCAATTTGAAACCTCCAGCCACTCTGCAGGAGAAGTTGAAGGCTTTTTGCTTAAGTAAAGAGATACAGTGCTGAAAACCCACAGAGGCAGTCCTGTCCTACAGAGTCGCTGTGAGGGGGAATTGAAAATGCCATTTTAAAACTTGCATGGAGTCCAAAAAAAAACAAAACAAAACAAACTTGCATGGAGTCCTCAATGCTTATAGAATAAAATTGGCTTGTCCATACCCCCAAAATAAATAAAAGTTGTATTATTACCCTTAATTTTTTTTAACTTTTTACATTGGATCCACGGTTACATTCTATTTTGTCAGCAGTATTTTAATAGCTAGTTTTTATAAGTATAAGTAATTATATTAAGTTTTACACAATGTTCTATACTCTCTTGATATAAAAGTTACCATATGCAAAAACGTAGCAACATTAAAGAATTTTTCTCCCATTTTTAGAAAGCTAACCATATCCAATAACAGAACAAGAAAGCAGTCCTCATTACTCTAAAAAAATTATTTTAATCACAAAAACAAAATTCTCAATCTTGTCCATATTTTTACCACACAGAACAAAAAAGCGGAGAAAATTAGCCTGTGTAGATATATTTAAAACTGGGTATGAGATCATTTAGACTAAGATTTAAACCCTACAGCATTTTTAAAAGCAAGTTATTGAATCTCCTCTTTTTAAAATGTGCTATTCTCTTAGGGGAAAAAAATGAAATCAGTCAGGGGTGGTCTGGAACCGAGAGTCTTGGCTCTGCTAGTGACTAGTCACGTAACCTTGGGTAAACCGAACATGTCATTTCAGCAAAGGGGAAAAGAGAACCATCATCAAGTATCATGATACAGATCAAACTACACAACCACATAGAGAGTTAGGGGCTCAATAATGTTAACACTTCTCTGTTTCCTAGCTTCTATTCCTCTACAACACTAATATCTTTAAAAATGAAATTCACTAGTCATCTAATATAAAACAGAAGTCTCTTTGGAGGTGAGCACACACATAGAAATATCTTTACAGAAAAGTTCACTTTTGAAAGAGAATAGCCTATTAACACTTTAGATAAAGACTCAAATACCATTCTAAGAAACTATGCTTCAAGATATGGATTACTACCTGATTATTCAAAGAAAGAAGATTTTTTTTTCTTTTCTTCTTTATTTTTTTTTTGGGGGGGGGTAAGTAATTTAAAATGTGATTGAGTCTGAGAAGCCAACTTAAAATCAACTTACATTGCAATGATCAAAGACAACCATGCACTGAGGTTCCTTACTGACTGGCGAGGAGGACGTATCTACTTCAGGTGCAACAATGACTGGTTCCTGCTGGTCCCAAAAGTTGTATTTGCAAAATACAAAGTGGCACAGATGTTGCGGCAATCCAGTAGCTTGTAATATTTTAACCTGAGAGGAAAAGAAGGATTGTTGTTACCGCTTACTTAGAAAATTCCAAAAAGTATGATCCTCAAGAGGTATGGATCCCCCTTCTAATTAGGGGATGTCAGGAAATGTGCATTTAAGATGGGCAAACCACATACACTCCAGGGCTGCGTTCTTCGACTGCTTGTTGGGGACAAAAACCTATCACGTTCATTAAGAGGCTTTCATAGGGGGAAAGCCTAGAAGATGGGTATTTGAAAGCATGTAGAGGCTGATGAAGAACATTTAAGGATTCTTTTAATAGTAATAGAGACAGAAGAATAAAGTTCTTAGGCATCAATACATTTTTTTTGGTTTTGTTTTTGTTTTGGGGGCATCACTGCCTCTGGTGGTCGTGAGGTGTTACCCAGTGCTGCTCCTGAGAGCCATCGCTGGATCTGAACCGCCAAGCCCGCGGGACACAGTCCCGCACTCAACCACTTACGCCACTCAACCACTTACGCCACCGGGGCTCAGGCCAGGCATCAATACAATTTAATGACACCAATATGACTGACATCATAAAAATAGACCAACACGTTCAAGATTCTTTACAGTGAGTAAGGAATAAAACTCACACATTCATGGATTTATAAACCAACAAATATTCAGGAAAGAGCAAAACATCATGTAATAATTTTAACAGAAAGGTTAGCAAGTTTCTTAGGTAGATATGCTAGATTGGGGGGGGTGGTGGTTTCGAGGCATTGAGAACACACCGTCTGTAGCGTCCCTGTGGGTTGGCATGGACTTGATGGCAGTGAGCACAAACACTTATGGAGCGTGTTCACTGTGCACACCCAGGAGAGGAAATGCGCTCTGGATATGGAGGATAGGGCTTCATGATAGCCAAGTGTGAGTAGAAAGCATATGGATTTGACGTGGGAAAAAAAAAATGCCTGTGGCAGGGGTCAAATATACAGTTAATATTTCTTTGGGCAAGAAGCATCAAGTTGATATCTGTGTTGGAGTTTTTGCTGTTGTCATATTCTAAAACTTCTTCAGTTATGAAGTTAAATGTAACTGTGATCTTACAATTGATTCAGCAGGCTTACATGCTCAAGCATTATCTGTTTATTAACAGTCCTTGCAAACCACTTTCCTGCATTGTATGTGATTCAGTGAAAAAATTTCACAAAAATGCACTTGAAGATATAGCAGAAGTTGATGTAGTTCAGCAACCACAAGCAATTATCAGAAGCCTTGACACTAAGATAGGCTTACAAATCTTTACATATACAATGAGAAATTGACTAGGAGGAGCCCTGGTGGTGTAGTGGTTATACACTGGGCTGCTAACTTCAAGGTCAGCAGTTCAAATCCATCAGCTACTCCATGGGAGAAAGGAGAGGCTTTCTATTTCTGTAAAAAGGTACGGTCTCAGAAACCCACAAGGGAAGATCCACCCTGTCCAATGGAATCATTATGTGTCAACATTGACTCGATGGCAGTGATCGAAGCATTCATAATGAGAAAAAGCAAACAAACATGAAATTAGATGAGTTTATTTTCTTCCACATGAGGTAGAAAAATATGTACAATAAATGAAAATTCCTATTATCATTCATTTTTTCCCTCAATGTCACCAAGTGTTTGAAACATCAATATACGAATTCTCAGATTACTTAAGAAAGACTGACTGATACAATGTATTCTTCCAAACCAAATAGCACAATCACTACCTGAAGTTAGTCATGAAATTTAGAAAACCATGATTTTGTTGTTTTGTTTTGTTTTTTGGGGCATCACTGCCCTCTGGTGGTGGGAGTAGGAGGCCCAGCCTTTGACCCTGTGGAGCTGCTGCTGGAATTGAACCTCCATCCCAGTGGGCCGCAGTTTCGCACACAACCACTACGCCACCAGGACTCAGCCCAGAAAACCATTATTTTATTAAGAGCTTTAAAATGTTTATTATAGTCTTTAACGTGAGACAATATAATATTTGAGAAGATTCCAAGATTTTGGAGTTATGCAGATCATTTATTAGCTTCTCTTCACAAACAAGGTAATTAACTTCTGCGAGGTAAGTTTGCACAGTTCCAGCAGGGCTTTCAACTCAGGCTAGGAAGAAAGGCATGCGATCTACTTTGACAATCAGCCCATGAAAACCTTATGATCCACAGCCACTAATGGAAATAGTACATGACTGGGTGCCTTTCATTCCAGTGTGCATGGGGTCATCAAAAGTCTGAGGCCACGTTGACATGAGTAATAACAAATTTTCTTCTTTAACAGCCACTGGTGTGAGAACAGACCACACGAATGAAATTAAATAAAGAAAGTGGTAGCAGGAGTGGATGTTTAATTAACATATCAAAAATTTCCTGCCATAATTCATATCAATCTTATAGTTAAAACAAACAAGAAAGCAAGATCTACTATGATTAACTCTCCAGTACAAGTAACCTCTCAGGAATGAGGAAATACCTAGGACATAGGTTGTGAGGGTTTTAAAAGATTTTTGCATACAGAAACTAAACTCACCACAAGGTGTCAGACTACCATAAGAAATCAACTTGAACCTGTTCAAGATAAAGGAACCCAGAAATAGCAGCAGACATTCATGCTGCATGCGGTTTGCAAATGTACAGATCATATTTAATGTAAGTTAAAATACTCATTTGCAAATACATGCATTCTTCATTATAGAAAAATACTTCTATTATGGGTCCGTGATTCTCATCATCTGTGATACCATAATTCAAATGTTCCCAGATTAGCTACTCTTTCCATCTCTACTTAGCTTAATGTAAAAAGAGTTTATGTGTGTTTTTTTTGGTTTACCCAAAAAGCTGTCGCATGCATATTCTCAAGGTACCATTTCCCACGAAAGGAAGCAGGGTTCCTTTTCAGGACTGGGACAAGAAATGTACATGATGAGATTAGAATCGTATTTTAAAACAAAATAAAAACCACCGGGGCTCAATATCACCCAACCGATCCTGACTCAGGAATTCTGTAGGAGACAGTAGGAATGGGGAGGCTTCAATACTCTGGATCATGTTTACAGAAACCATCTCGAAGTGGCTGGTGGGTTTGAACCACTGATCTTTTTTCCAGTTAGCAGATTTATTCACCATGTCACAACGGATCCTCAGAATCATATTAGAAAGTTAAAAAACTGCCAAAGTCTATAAGTGGTAGTGCGATGGAGGCTCTCAGTGATCAAATACAGTGTGAGGTGAACTTTAACATGCACAAAAAATATAATGTGTTACAGCACATCAAGTATGTTTGTAAGCATGTATGTTCAGGGTGATAATAAGATAAAACATATAAACACTTCACTGGTCACTTTTAGACATTAGTAAGAAAATAAATTCTTTGCTTTGAATACTGTCACATGTGTTAGGCAACACTAAGGATACCCACACTACTATGAATTCCACAGGGTAACAGGCCCCTTGCTACAATAACTAACCTGAATAGAAAATATATGCACAAGTGACAGAGTGCCCGTAGATTAAAAGGTACTTCTGAAACATACTAACCTAGAGTGGTGGTTCTCAACATTCCTAATGCCCCGACCTTTCAATACAGTTCCTCATGTTGTGGTGACTCCCAACCTTAAAAGGATTTTCATGGCTACTTCATAACTGTAATTTTGCTACTGTCATGAATTAGGTGACCCTGTACAAGGGTCGTTCGACCCTCAAAGGGGTTGTGCCCCACAGGTTGGGAAGCGCTGACCTCCAGCCTAATGGGAAGTAGACTCCATAATAATTAAGGAATGAAAAAAAATCATAATAATTGAGGCACTGTTCCGTGTGATAACAGTATAGCTACTTTTAAAAAAGAGCTCATTGTTTCAAAATAATGGCTAACATATTTCTAGGGGATAAATAATAATATAAAATGGCACCTGGGCTTTGTTTTAAAGTAACCTAGGGGATGAGGTGGCGAAGAAGCAGCTTGGATGTCTGAACAGAACACAACTGACACCCAGCGATAACCATAGCGACTGGTGAATGGGGAACGATAACATTATTCGCACTACTTTTACATGTATGCTTGATATCTTCCCCCCCAAATAATTTTAAGATATTCGAATTTGATTTTTAAAAGCCTCATTTTTTCAGGAATATATACTTCTTTTCAGTATGTATCAAAGTTAAACTTTCCACATGATAATAGCCTTTGTGCTATGTAAATGATAAAAATGGACCATTATGGAGGTACCAAGGCTGTGTCTCCATCTTGCTAACAATATAAACCTCAAAATAATAGTCTTACATCAAGTATAATACAATAAAGATTGATCTTTACTGAATTTAGATTTTTTTTTCTCTCAGATTCGAGTCAACGACCTTAGCATCTGAGGCCTTCTTACTGTATACAATCAACAAACCCACTGCCATTAACTCGATTCTAACTCAGTGACCCTAAAGAATAGGGTAGACCTGCCCCTGTGGATTTCTGAGACTGTAACACCTTTCTTTTTTTTTTTAATCATTTTACTGGGAGCTCATATAGCTCTTATCACAATACATACATACTCTCTGTCAGGCACAAGACTGTACATCTTTTCAAGAGTAGAAAGTCTCGTTTTGCTCCCAATGAGAAGCTGATCATTTCAAACTTGTCGATGTTGTGGTGAGAAAGCCAACACCTAACAACCGTGTTACCAGGGCTCTCGTCACTATATGCAAAAGTCTATACAAAGTCCCAAATGGAATGATTTTAGTTTTCCTGTTCCCTGCCATTAATGTGTAAGCTATTCCTTTCAACATCAAGCTTGATTCTGGAGATATTTACAGAGAAACAGTACTGGCCTTTGAGTAAATGATGAATTAAGAGTTCACACTTTTTCCTCTTCACCTTGTACTACTGTCCCTATGACTCTTGCTTACTCCTCTTCTGTAAAACTCTGTCTTTTAACGGGTTCCTACAAAAATTCTTAAACAGAAGCCATTCGGTCCCAATAGTGGGTATTTAGAAATGTATTAAGAATACTTCCTTCAGCTGAGCCCCAGTGGCATAGTGGTTGTGCGTGGGACTGCGGCCCTACTTCCTTCACTGACATAATAAACAGGGAGTGAGAGTCAGTACACTTGAGAGTTCAGGCATGGAATAGCCTTTCTAATGTGCTCTAAGCCAGCTAAGCAACTTACTCATGACAATGCCAATAGCACCCTAAGGAGAAATAAATAACAGCCTCTCCTTCAAGTTCAACCCAAGTCTTCTTTTCCCAACACTTCCCTTCGACTCTGTTTTCTGAGTTAACTATCTTTCCTCTGTGTTTCACAGGACTGGGCTACCTCCGTCAGGATACTTGGCTCACTTAGTATTGGAGTCACCTGCTCGGGTGCATGCCCTTTCACTCACCCCCATGTGCTAGGGAGAGCACCTTGAAAGTCAGAACCCAGTTTTATTCATCTCAATATTTCCAGCACCTGAAACATGCTTGACAGATAATACTCAATGCATATTTCAAGAAGGACATGCATGGAAAGATGAGGGGGAAAAACAATTTGGAATTGCAACTTGTTTAAATAGCACACATTTAAAGAGAAATACAACACTTGGAAGCAGTGTGAAGAAAGACATATGATGAAGGAAAATATCGATCATCAGCAGGTTATTTCAGGATAAAACTTACGTGAAAAATGTAGATTTCTCTAAAGAGAAGCCCCGATGAATATAGATTCATTCAATTTTGGATTCCATGGACTAGAGCAAAGAGGTGCCTTACGGCGAGAGCAGAGAGTAAGTTCTAAGTAAGCAGTAACCTGACAGCTCTGGGATATAGAGTGAAATGTGATCACTAAAAGCCTAAGTATTCTTTTTTAGAGACAGATACTTTGAAAATATGAAAGAAAAAAAATATCTATACAATCCTCAAATACAATCTAAATACACTTCTCAAAATCAGTTATACTTCTGTACTTCTAAAATGAAACTGAGTCTTACCATGCACACAAGTTTGTTCTCCTGGGTTTCTTTATCAAAGGAGATGTCTGCAGCTTCATCACCTCCTGCAATTCTTTCTCCAATTTCACCGCTGATTCGCATCACCTCTACATGCAGCCGACCTGCCACCTACAAAAATTGGTTTAGAAACTTTTAAACAAAGTTTTGTTGTCTGTTCCTTGAAACCTGCTTTCTGTTTTAGACTCAAATCATTAGGTTAAATGGTATGAGAATTTACATACCTAGGTTCTAACATTCTCTTTCTCTCATAGTTCATGGCATAACCATCACAAAACACTAAATAAACACAAGGTATTGGTAACACACACCTATTTGTCACTACTAATCAAAACAATACTATCACCACCACCCTCCTGGTTCTTGATCTCTTCTCTACAAGAAAACAAGGGCTGAAGAGTAAACCAACCTCTCCCTTCTGGTTGACGATTGGAACAGCATACTGTAATTTCACATCATAGAAAAGGGACTCAAGGAAGACATTGGCCACCCCAATTAGACAGTGATTTTCCTGTTCATCATAGAATGGATCAGCACGCTTGAAGTATGACCGTGTGACCTTCAAACAAATTCAAAACAATTTTAGAAAAATTACTTAAAATGGATGGATCCAACCTAACACTTTTTTTTTCACCAGAGAGCAAACAAATGAGAAGCAATATATATTGACTAGACAAAGAAGTGGGTGCACTAAAGTATTCTTCATTTTTCTTTTAGGAAAGAGTTATTATATTTATTCCATCTTACCAACCATAAGACACATCACTAATGAGAGAGGAAACATCTTTATAAGAAAGCGGTTGATTTTTTTTGTACATTTAGTCTTGTTTTAGTTCTAAGTTGAAATAGGAAAGGGATAAAGAAGAGAATGGAGAAAAAACATTTGTAAAACATGTTACCTAACTATAAGAAGTCATTGTTGTTAATGACAGTCTGAGGAAATGAGCATTTTCCAAAACAAAAAGCAATGGAAACAAACAACTGTCTAAGACAACAGGTTTGAGGAATTGAAAAATAGATAAAATAAAACATAATATATACACCTATTTTAAATGTGTGTAATGGCATGCTTCACCTAAACAGAGAAATCTCCTTGAAGAAGGAACACCAATGTACGGTTCTACGGTATCTATTTTAGGATCAAAACCACCAAAAATATTCCTGATAGTGTAAATATCAAGATGCCACATACTTCTAATTTGAAAAAAAAATTCTCAAGGTTCTATTTTCTTTTCAGAAGTCGAAAAAGATATATCCTAAAGAAATTCACAGTCCAGTGCAAAAGACAAATACATACTAACAGAAATCAGAATACGTTAAAAACAAAAGTTGTCAACTATCTTAAAGTGGACTTCAAATCCTAAAACAAATGCAAATATAAGCATCTTATGATTCAGCAGTCTCTCTACTGGGGACATACCCTAAAGAAATTAAGACTATATTATAAAAGACATATGTACACAGAGGTTTATTGCAGCTATTTCACAGTAGCAAGAACATGGAAACAACCAAAAATCTCAACTACACAGGAATAGATAAATAATCTCTGCTACATTTATACTATAGAATTTTAAGCATCAAAAAAAAATGACAACTCTCTTAAAACAACATAAGACATGGACAAAACTAGAAAAACATTATGCTTAATAAATGCAATCTTTCAAAGATAAATATTTAATATCACCATTGTTATAAGAAAAGACAAAGAGGAAACAAGTTTATACAGCAATACGCAACACTTTGATGACTACAAGGAGGTAGAGAACAGAGTGCGGAGCAGGAAGGAGGAGGAAGAACAGGTGAGGGATAAAGAATAAACGGAGGGCTGAACAGGATACTGTTGTTGATTTCATTTCTTGAGCGGGGATGTGTAATACACACACACACACACACACGCATATATATAGTATGTTTCTTTAAAAACAAACCCAAAATTTTTAATCCCTACAGATTTCTTATCTCTCAAACCTAAATTGTGGTTTGGATTTTTTTTTTTTTTAAAAAGAAGAAAAGTAAAATGGAAATAGACTTGAAGTCTTTCGTGATAAACAAGTTCATCTCAAAGCAACAAATAACCTAGAAGCGACAAGAAGATGCTCAGTGAACTTGTCTCTTAAAACTCACTTAGCTATTCGATTTAGAGGTTTAAAATATATTTTCTTCTAGAAACAGGTCTTTTATTAAAATAAACGATTTTCCCCCTTGACTCCCTCCATGATTACCAGTTAGGCAATTTCTCTCAATGAACTTACTGGAGAATCTTCTTCACACTCTTTCCATTCCTGATATAGGTCTCTCATGTCCAATAACCTGTTGTCCAATTTTTCCAGTGACCAAATCTGTTTCCCTTTTCCTTTTCTTCTCACCTGGATTGCAGGTTCACTAAGAAGAGAGCCTCTCTGCAAAGACAGCAAAAGTGACCAGATGAGACGGAAACGTTATTTGTCATGGAAGTCAAGCCTGAACATCCGTAGGTCTGCCGGTCAATGTTACCAGGCCAAAACAGACATGACCAACTTTGTTAATCACAAAGCTCACCAAAAAGTTTACAAGCTTAATATAACAAATGGCTTTTTATCTACCTGCAACCAAAATGTAAGTTTCAAGTTTAAACATAAAATTAAATTTTGATTACGGATAGCCATACATTTTCATTGAAAACCCAAAAGACTAAACTGTGTTTAAGGAGAAGTTAAAAATGACAGCATTTCTATTACTCCACATTTCAATAACTAGAAAGAGTGCTATTTGGATATTTTCCTGGGGTGGATGGTTTAGAAACTATCTTTTACCATACAGAAGTGGAATTTTATTTTGGGGTATGCAATACCCTACTGTGATACAAAATACGAAATGTTTGAACTAGTAAACTGAAAAGTCACAGCCATTTGGAGACAACAAATGATGTCAGTTTCCAAAGCCAATTTATACATACACAGAGCTAGCGTTTATCATGAAAACAGAATGAAACCAGAGAGTGCTTGTTTCGCAACAAGGGGGGTGTACTAGGTGCCACTGAGCGGTTCCCTTCACTGCTCCCCTAGAGAGATGAGTCTTGCAGCTGCTTTCACATCTTCGACTTACTGTCCCCATTTATCTCCTATTCAGATATGCCTATGTAGAACTTTGGAGAATGGTGTGAAATACATGATTCTTTCATTAACAACTTTCTTGTATTCATCCCTCCCCCCAGCCCCCAGAAATAGAATTTCATAATTAAACAAAGCTTTGAAAATTATTCTGCTCAAAAATGACAATCTTTCATATTTTTAAAAGACCCTCTAGCATATACTCAGTCAGCCAGGGAATAAGCCTGAGCATTCCATTCCTAATCTCTGAGTAGCCCTTTTCTCAGGCAGGCTGTTGCAACTGGAGCCCAAGGGAAATATGGGTTGGCTCTCATAAATTGACCATCTGCAATTAGCAACAAGAGTGAATGAAAAACAGAAAATAATAAAAGTTTACTCCTTGCCAAAAATATGTACAGAAGGAGGTAACTACTAAGGACAGAGGAGCATAATGAAAGGCTATGCTCACAGCATTCTCAGATACTAAATGAAATCAGAATTTCCAAAACCAAGAAAAAAGTTTTAATTGGATTGAAAATGAGTTCTTTAAGAAGTAGAGTCTTTATTTATTTATTTATTTATTTTTGGTTTCTGGGGCATCATTGCCCTCTGGTGGTGGGAGTAGGAGGCCCAGCCTTGCTGCTAGATTTGAACCTCCAACCCAGTGGGCCGCAATCCCGCGCACCACCACTACGCCACCGGGGCTCAGCAAGAAGTAGAGTCTTTAGTCAGCTCCTCACTTTGATTAAAATTTGAGGACACTTATCTACCAGGGTCAGCCAAAAGGTATTATTATAAAGCTATGGAAACATTTATTGAACAAAAAAATCTAAATGTTAGGCTACTACTGTTCACTTATTGAGTGCAGTGCTCTGAATGCAGTGCTTCCATCTTTCTAACCCTTCCTCAAAGAAGTCTGTATTCTTTTATCCACACATCAAAACTACAGCTCTGGCATCCTTGAGGGGCACAAACTGTTTTCCTTTACCCTGTTCTTTCCACTTGGGAAACAAGCAAACAAACAAAAAGTATGAGCGGCAAGATGAGTGCTGTAGGATGAATGGGGTGAGGTTTGCCAATGAAACTCTCACTGGCCAACCTTTGCTACCTTCCGAAAATGAGCAGGTGCTCTGTTGGTATGGGAGAAAAAAAATCTTGACATAACCTTCCCGGCCTTTTGCCACCAATGCAGTTTTCAATGTTCTGAGAACTTTATAATTAGCTCTGCCCTTCAAAAATCTATCAAGACTAATCCTTCGAAATAAAAAAATAGTCATGACCCTCTGAATTTTGAATTCACTCTGACACCACTATTTTGGCTGGGCTTCTTTTGAAAGCCCTCTAACCACACTAAGACAAGTGTTATTGCTAAGAGCGCTCAGGTGCATCCCTCGGTGAGGTTTAACACAGAGAGCTGTTTAAATACAGCATGTTCACAGTGCACATAAGGCTTGGCCATACCAGGTGAACAGAAACCGCCAGTGTCATGTGCTGTATACCGTAGGATACATACACCTCTGACTCTCTACCTATTCCCCACAATTAAATGTCTCCCATTATTTGTGTCTATGAGTCCTCTCTAGAATTTTCGCTATGTATAATAAGAAGCAAATAAATTTCTAAGTGGATAAGATCATTCACGGTATATAATATATAACAAAAGACAACATATATCAAAAAGATCTATCAATAATACCATATTCACAAATACCTATTCTGGGAAAAGCCTAGATGCTGTGCTGTCATAAAAGAAAAAAGCTGTGATTCTTGCTCTCAAATTGAAGAAAACATCCGAGAAGAACTGGTGAAAGTTGTCCATTTATCAAGAGAAATAAAATACACAGTCCCTCAAAACCTCTGTCATCTGAGTGTAAAATTCTACCTAATGCACTGGGAAACATGAGAACATGAGCAAGAGCTGGAGAACAATCTCCTCTGCCCAAATTAAAACAATTAAATGGCACAGATGGCAAGATGTCAGAGAGCTTTCCTTCTACATTTAAAATGCTTATCACCTTATACAAAAAAAGAGATTTGTGATCTTGAAGATGCACATGATGTGATAAATGGCTTTACAGAGTTCTCCACTAACAAGTAAAAAGAACCATGATATATGTAAAATGAATAACTACCTTGGGGGGCGGGGGGTGTATGTTTGTAGGGTGATTACAGACTAAGGGAAACTTTTTTAAAAACTGGAGGTGATTAATCAGGGAAAAATTCTCAAACATAATTTCAGCACATTTGAAGACAAAGAGTTGAGTCTAAACTGGCAGGGTGAGAGAGGACAGGAATAATGAAGGGTATATTTCTAGTGAGTAAAGAAAACATATGTACAGAAACAGTAACTGAATAATTTGAGGCAGAAAGGAGTACGTGAGCAGGAGAGAGGAAGTAGAGGAGGGGGGAGGGAAACAGAAAGTGAGACTACATAAAGGAAGACACGGGTATTAACCCATTGGTTAATATCCCACTGTTATTAACATTGATATCAGTTCTACTTAGTAAAATAAAGCAAATCTATTCATTAAAATGTACTTCCCCTTCCCTCAATTAATGGCAACCTCACCTTCCTGTTGGCGTCAAGGCTAGAGGCTGGAATCTGTAGGGTGACTTTATATTCTGTTCTTTTATCCAGTTCTTCTGCAATGTAACTAGCTTCTCTCACCAAGAGATTGGCTTTAACAATTTGTTCCCTCAACTTCATCAGGCTATTGTTCAGTGTTGCTTCTCTATTTTAAAAGAGAGGCGACAAGGCGTAAGGAAAAGAAAACATTATGATAATGCCAAAACACAAACCCCTCTTTAAAATTACATTTTTTATAAGGACTGTATTACTGACACCAACCCATGCACACACTTGTATCTGGTCTACATGAAAAGCACTAGCATGTATACTGTGTAATAAACTGATCTTCTGTTGGGGCAGCAGTGCTTTTTGGACTTGACTATGAATACAAATTGCCTGAAAATTCTGACTTAGTAGGTCTTAGGGGCAGGTAAAGGGGATGAGTATCAGAGATTCAGCTTTTCTCTATGTCCCAGGTCATCAGGTGCCACGTGCCTGATGACCAAACTCAAAAGCTGCAAGCTTGTAATAAAACATTTCAATGAGGTGCAAATTACCCTATATACAGGTCAAATTTGTCATCCAAACCTCATCACGTTTTGTCCACACAAGCTAACCTATCTAGATAAGCAACGTTCTCCCCTATCCCCCATGTCCTCTTTATTACGGCATCTAACCTGGCTTAAGGATCTGAAGGGTTATACAGACAGTACCCAGGTTACTAACATCCAATTTTCACATACATAGCCATGAAGCCAACTCCCCTAAAATCTATTATATGAAAATTTTGAAGTGAATTCAATGGTTTATAATAATGAACAGTGCTATTATGGGCAATAAATTATTATTATTATTATATTATGTAATGTTACATGCTTAAGTGTTATCCATGTGTTTAATACTTTTTTTTTTTTTTTTGGCATCACTGCTCCGGTGGTGGAAGTAGGAGGCCCAGCCCCACTGCTGGAATTGAACCTCCGTCCCAGTGGGCCGCAGTCCCGCGCACAACCACTACGCCACCGGGGCTCAGCCCGTGTTTAATACTTTTTAATGCATAAAAAGATACATACTATGTACTAGGAAAAACATTGGCTAATGTTAGATATAAATTTAGCTATTCAATTAAAATATAAATTCAGCTTTAAAAAGAGAACATGTTTATAATCCAGGGGATTGCTTGTACAATGATATAAAGTATACATTAAGTATAAATACTTATTTAAACTCAAAAGTCATACAAACTGAAAATAGGCTAGCTCTGAGAAGCATTAAATAAACCGATATAAATTGGAAGGTGAAAAAAATGCCAAGTGGTTCTTAATTAAAACATTCCCTTTATAAGGCTTTCTCAAAGTCATGTTTTAATCTCTCCATTCCTATCTTGTAAAGATGGGTCAAGATAATGAGGCTGTGTGCAATGTGTATTAACATGCCTCCATACATCACCTACCTTTCCTCAGCCCACTGTCTTAAGCGTTGCTGAGCATTCGGTGAATGGAAAGAGAACCTGTCCATGCTACTACGAGAGTTTTGCTTCTCAGGAGAGAGTCTTCTTCGCAACTGCTCCAGTTCATGTTCATACATGATCCTCTGGCGTTCTAAAGCTGATCGTTTTTCTTCTTCATGCTGTTGTTCCAGGCTACTCAACAGTGACTGCATTGGATCTAAAAGAGTTTTGTTTTATAAGGTAAACAATATGTATATGTGTGTGTGTATATATATATATATATATATATATATATATATATATATACTTTGAAATGTTCTATATTACTATGTTGGCTAAAAATGTGAAATAATGTCTGGATTCTAAAATTTTCATATTACATTGTAGAAACTATAATATGGGTTAAATAATAAAAATATTAGGGAATTATAAGGACATATATAATTATATATAACTATATTAAATAGGGTGATGCTTATATAAAAGACAATCCTTATGCAAAGCTTATGTAGATGAATGTCCTTATCCTTATAAGAGGCAAACTGAAGTATTTAGAGATGGTGTATATGAAAGAGTATCTCCCAAAAATGGAATTATTTTTTTCAAAGCTACTGTATAATTCAAGTATAAGCTGAGCCAAATATCAGCAGAGACACCTAATTTTATCACAAAAACGGCAATAAAAATGTACTGAAAAAAAGTGCTGAAAAATTCAGCTTATAAAATATATATGGTGTTATTTATTTATTTATCTATCTATTTATTTATTTATTTATTGGGGGCATCACTGCTCTCCTGTGGTGGGAGTAGGAGGACCAGCCCCACTGCTGGAATTGAACCTCCGTCCCAATGGGCCGCAGTCCCGTGTACAACCACTACGCCACCGGGGCTCAGCCTTTTTCTTTTTTTTGTTGTTGTTTATTTATTTTTACAAAATAACTTTATTGGGCTGAGCCCCTGGTGGCGTAGTGGTTGTGCGCGGGACTGCGGCCCACTGCGTTGGAGGCTCAAATCCAGCAGCAAGGCTGGGCCTCCTACTCCCGCCACCAGAGGGCAGTGATGCCCCAAAAACAAAATAACTTTATCACCTTCAAAATCCTCTCCATTACACTTAATCTATTTGTTAAATCTGCAATTCCACTCTTGGAAGCATTTCTCAACTCCTCTGTTTCAATGGCTGACAGCACTACCCTCACTTCTTTTCTTCACCTCTTCTATGTCATCAAATAGCTGTCTTTTCACGTCCTTCTTCCTTCGCTAAAACAAAAAGAAGTCGCACGGAGCAAGGATGGGTGACAAGGTGCATGGGGCAAGAAAGGCAAGCTGTCTTCTTGTATTTTTTTTTTTTTTTGCTAAAAACTTGCGCACAGAGATGGCTGCATGAGTAGGTGTATTGGAATGGTGGCAAAACCAGTCCCCCATCTGCAACACATCTGGCCTGGCTGTTGCACGCTGTCACACAATCTTTTCAGACACTCTAAATAGAAAGCTTCATTAACAGTCTGATTTGGCAGAATGAACTACAGCTGCATTACTGCATATTTTTGTCCCTTTGGGAAGTTGGTGGATGTCCAGAACAAGGTTTGTTATCAGTTGACATTTCATCTTTTTTTTTTTTTGAAATGAGGAAAACACTCATACACTTGAGTTTCTCCCACAGCGCTGTCCTTGTAAACTGTATTCAACATCACCACAGTTTCTGCAGCATTTTTCCCAAGGAGGAAAAAAAATTTCACAACCACACACTGTTCACTTAAATTGGCCACCACAAAAAACGAGATTGCAGGAAAACTGCTTTTACAAAAAAATTCACTGTGACCAGAGAGAACCGTCTGCCTAACTCAAAGTTTGTTGCTTGATGCTCATTTAGGAGGAAAAAGGTGTACTATGAAAGTTCCAATCTCCCAGCAAAAGTCCAGGCTTTTTGGGTACCCTCTCACATGATACCTGAAGCCTATTTTCAAAAAATAACTATAAACATAGAGGTAAAACAAGAATAGAAATATGTTAACAATTGTTGAATCTAACTGGTAAATATATAAGTATTAAGTTTTATATGTTTGAGACTTTTCAGAATAAAAAAAAAATAACAATATAAAAACTCCATACTATATCAAGGGAGTTTAACATAATAAAATGTTAAGTTGCTTTATATTTTTCATGACGAGGATCGACAATGTGTAACAAAATTTGAAGTCATACTCCTTGGAGAGAATAAGGAAGTAAGAAAATGGGTGACAGTTACATAAGCAACATAAAATGCAGCAAATGGAAAGGAAAATTGAACTCATTTATGCTAGGGTCACATATACTTGTTTGTTTCATTAACTCCACAAACATTTACTAAGGACCCAATATGTTTCAGGCATCATTCTAGATGTTAAGTAAACAATATAGAATACTGTTTATTCTACAAGATATATTCTCAGTGCTTAAAACTTAGAACCTCCCATTAGAGAATTACTTGGCTAGTTTAAAATTAAACAATGACGGAATATTCATAAAATCAGCGTGAAAGCTTTTAGTTCCTCATGTCTCATTTCAAGATATTTTAAATAAGTGGAATATAAGGCTGTAAACTACCAAAAGCATAACAATGTTATACAATGTCCAATTAAAAAAGTATTTAAGAATTAAAAAGCAGATCATATGGGCAATATCCTCTGAAATCTAGAAATTAGCCAGATGATTTTAACCCTTGATTTCTTTTTTAAAGTACCAACCTAATTAATATCACAAGAGTCCTAAGATCAATTTAGAATAAGCTAAGTTTTCTATATTCTCAAGTTCTTATAAGTTATTTATATGTCAACCTATTTTTTTTTGCCAAACTATTTTCTATATAAAAAGCTAGTCTATTCCATGTTCTAAATATAACCTAAGATATATGACAAATAACCCCCAAATATATATTAATATTAATAATAATAATAATAATAAAAATAGTGCCAGTCAAGGTTCACAACAGGAAAATTTTATCAATAAGAACAAAGATTGTGGGCTGAGCCCCGGTGACGTAAGTGGTTGAATGCGGAACTGCAGCCTGCAGGCTTGGTGGTTCAAATCCAGCGGTGGCTGGGTAATGCCCACGACCACCAGAGGCAGTGATGCCCACAAAAAAAAAAAAAAAAAAAAAACAAGAACAAAGATTGTAGTGACTTGACTATACATGAAAATAATTAAAAACTTTATAAAATATAATAAATTATGAAAACCATAGAGTCTAAAGAATAAAATATGCTTCCCTGGGCCTCCTACTCCCACCACCGGAGGGCAGTGATGCCCAAAAAGAAAAAAAAAGGAAAAAAAAGAAATTACTTCCTTTCTTACTAACATTTAAAAGAGTTCTTTCTTAAACATTTTAATACTTTACCAATTTTAAGGGGTTCTAATGGACACAGCAGATTCGCTCACCATTATTCCCAAGAGCCTTCATCGTGACTTCCATCTGGGCATATTCATAATTGAAGTTAATTTCACTGGACACTTCACTGGAGGAATCTCCATCTACATCTAGCTGTTCAGAACTGCTATCATTCTTCATAGAGTTGTCATGTTCTTCATCTTCTTTTTCTATTTTCTTTTTCTTTTTAGGTAAATTAAGTCTTGGGGAGGTAAAATGGAGAGAGAAAGGATATTCTCCTGTAAACAAAGATGTCTGCTCATTCTATTCAGTGACTACTGGTATTTGTTAAGGTGCCATGTTGGATACCATGGAAGTACCATGTAATTACTGGAGTTAGGCAGTCTCTATTCCAGGAGCAGAAATAGAATACATATAGATTAATATACCAGGTCACACACACTACTGTTACAAGGTACGTGGTAAAGAAAAGCTGAGGGCCAGACCATGCTTACTGGTCTGCTAGGGATTGTTAGAACTCCCAACAATAGGCCCCTACTCATCCTTCCAATTTGGACCTGAATTTACTCCTTCCCCTTTTCCTTCCCCACTCCCCTTTTCAGCTTTTCCTCCATATCAATTCTTGCCTTCTGAGCTATTTCACTGGGCAAATGCTACCTTCTTGGGGGGTGGGGCATCACTGCCCTCTGGTGGTCGTGGGCGCTACCCAGTGCTGTTCCTGAGAGCCGCTGCTGGATTTGAACCGCCAAAGCCCACGGGCCGCAGTCCCGCACTCCACCACTTACGCCACCGGGCTCAGCCCTAAATGCTACCCTTTTTATCTCATCTAGCTGACGGAAGTAAAGAGTGCGCTCTCTCTGTTATTACTGTTCACCTTAAAGGCTTGTTTGGTCCAGAGTTGAAGGTAAGATACTTTCTTTCTCAACCAACAGGCAAATTCTGGTAAATAATACCTAAGTGGAAGTCTGTTGGAGACTCTGGGAAGACTTCTGCTTTGTAATGAAATGTACAATCAAGGCCAGCACTACTACTCTCTCTTTTTCTTGCCATTTTCTTAAGTGAGGTTTTGGTGGTTGACATGTACTAGTCATAAAGAAAATCACAAGAGTTCAACAAGGGTATTTTTAAGTTCAGCAAAGGCGATTAAGCCATTGCCAACAACCCCGTAGACCTATAAGTTATTATAATTGTGTTTGCCATTATTTACAGCTGAAAGCATTCCTAAGTGAATGATCAACCTTATTTTATGGCTAAGGAAACTAAAGGCACGACTGTTTTCTAAAAGAAATAAAAATGAGCATGTCAGAAATGAATGGAAAAAGGTTAATTAAGGTTAATAAAAGATTCTTGTACCAGGTAGCATACCAATCATCTTTCATATGGAAAGAAACAAAGAAAAATATCCAAGCAAATTCATTATTCATCCTGAGTATACCATTCTTTATATTTCTAGAGTTTAGACCATTTATAGTATATGTATTAAAGGGTGTGTGTGTGTGTGTGTGTGTGTGTGT
>PVJH01015225.1:0-54304 GCA_004026705.1 Nesogale talazaci
GCAGCAAAGAGAAAACAGCCCTGAAAATAGGAATGGCACAACAGTGGAGAGAAATCATGAACAATCAACCCCCACACACACATCCACAACACACTGAAAAGTAAGGGAGGTAGGAAATGCTCAACGCAGAAGATGACATCACACATTCCACAGTTGGAGATAATAACCCTAAATATCAATGGACTGAACTCGGGAATCAAAAGACTGCAGCTAGCAGACTGATTTAGAAAACACAACCCATCAATCTGCTGCCTACAGGAGACACATCTCAAGACTACAGACAAAAATAGACTGAGAATCAAATGCTGGAGAAAGGTATACCAAGCAAACAACAATTCAAAAAAAGCAGGGGTAGGTAGCAATTCTAATCTCAGATAAAATTGACTTCAAAGTGCAAACCATAAAAAGAGATAAGGAGGGATACTATATAATGCTAAAGGAAAAGGTAGACAATGATTCAATAAGCATTTTAAACATTTATTCCCCAAATGAGAGACCCACTGAATATGTAAACCAAACACTCCTAAAGATGAAAAAAATAATCACAGCCTCAACAATCATAGTGGGTGACTTCAGTACACCACTCTCTGAGAAAGATCACAGGGGAAGAAACTTAACAAGGAGACTAGAGATCTAAGCACAATTAGACAACTTGATTTGGTAAATATCTACAGAGTTTTTCACCCAAATAAACAATTCACATACTTTTCATCCCCACATGGAACATATTCGAAGATAGCTCACATACTGGGACATGAGGCAAATCTACATAAATATAAGCACATTGATATCAAACAGAACTCTCCTTGCCATAAGATCACTGCCATAAGATTGGAAATCAACAAAAGAAATATGAAAAGAACTAGAGAAAATAAATGGAGAATGAATAATTCTCTATTGCAAAAGGAAAGCATACTGGCCCAGATCAGAGATGAAATTAAAAATTTTCTAGAAACCAAAGAGAATGAAAACACGACATACCAAAACTTATGGGGCACAGCAAAGGCAGTCTTACGAGGACGCTTCATAGCAATACAGGCACATCTGAAAAAGGAAGAGCGTCTCATAACTGATATGTTGGCACAGAAATTATGACTAGAGCAGAGTCAGCAGGACAATCCCACTAATAGCAAAAGAAAAGAAATAATAAAAATCAGGACTGAGATTCAAGAGAGGGAAAATAAGAAAACAATGGAAAAAAACTAATGATGCCAAAAGTTGGTTCTTTGAAAGGATTAACAAAACTGACAAGTCATTGGCAGACTTAACCAAAGAAAGGAGGGAAAAAATTTCAATAGCAAGAATGAGGGATGAAAGAGGAAACATCACAACTGACACTAATGAAATTAAAAGGATAATTACACAGTGTTACAAAGAACTGTACTCAAATGAATTCAACAACTTGGAAGACATGGACAAATTCTTGGAAAAACAGTCTCTTCCTAGACTATGCTCATCAGAGACGTCAAGAATCTCAACAACCCCATAAAAAGAGAAGAAATACACAAGGTTATTAAGGGATTACCAACAAAGAAGTCACCTGGACCAGATGACTTTACAGGAGAATTTTACCAAGCATTCAGAGAAGAACTAACACTAATCCTACACAAACTTTTTCAAAACATAGAAAAAGATGGCAAATTCCCAAACTCCTTCTATGAAGCTAGCATAACACTCATACCGAAACTAGGCAAAGATTCCACAAGAATTGAGAACTACAGACCAATATCCCTAATGAACATTGATGCAAAATTCCTTCATAAAATACTGGCCATGGGCTGAACCCCGGTGGCGTAGTGGTTGTGCGCGGGACTGCGGCCCACTGGGACGGAGGTTCAATTCCAGCAGTGGGGCTGGGCCTCCTACTCCCACCACCGGAGAGCAGTGATGCCCCCCCCCAAAAAAAAAACCAAAAAAAATACTGGCCAGTTTTATATACTTTTGTTTATAAAACAAATAATTCACCATGACCAAGTGGGGTTTACATCAGGGATGCAGGGGTGGTTCAACATACAAAAGACCATTAGTATCATTTGCCATATTGACACGAAAAATTATAAGAATCACCTGATTATATCCATTGATGCCAAAAAAGCATTCGACAATATCCAACACCAATTCCTGTTCAAGACAATCAAGAAGATAGGAACAGAAGGAAAATTCCTCAAGACAATACAAGCTATATGTGAAAAACCAACAGCCAATGTGATAGTCAATGGAGAAAAGACAAACACAATCCCACTGAAAAAGGGGACCAGACAAGGATGTCCTTTGTCTCCACTTTTATTCAATATTGTACTGGAGGTTTTAGCTAATAGCATAAAGCAAAGAAAAGACATAGAAGGGGAAGGAAAAGGTGAAATTATCATTATTTGCAGATGATATGATTCTATACATGGAAAACCCCAAAAGTTCCACAAGGGGATTACTGGAAACAATAGAGGAGTATGGCAGAGTGGCAGGGTACAAGATCAACAATCAGAAGTCAATTGGTCTGCTGTACACATCAGATAAGACCACGGAAGAGGAGATTAAAAAAAAGAGGTGCCCTTCACAATAGCCACGCACAAATTGAAATATCTAGGTATATACCTGACAAAAAGAACAAAAGATCTATATGATGAAAACTACAAAACACTATTACAAGAAACCAAGAGTGACTTCAATCCATGCTCATGGATCGGAACACTCAATATAGTAAAGATGTCAGTTCTACCCAAGGCACTATATAAGTTTAATGCAATTCCAATACAATTACCCTCATATTTCTTCAAAGAAATGGAAAAAATGATTATCAACTTCATCTGGAGAGGAAAGAAGAATTAACCAAGCTCTCCTTAAGAAGAAGGACACCATGGGAGGGCTTGCTTTACCTGACTTTAGCACATACTATACAGCTACAGTGGTTAAAATAGCATGGTATTGGTATAATTATAGATACTCAGACCAATGGAAAAGAATTGAAAACCCAGAAATAAAAACACCAGCATATGGACAACTTATCTTTGATAAGGGCCCAAAAAATATCAAATGGGAAGCAGATACCCTTTTCAACAAGGGGTACTGGAAAAAATGGATATTTACTTCTAGAAAAATGAAGCAAGATCCTTACCTCACTCCATGCATTAGACTAAACTCAAGGTGGATCACAGACCTCAAAGTAAAACCCCAAACCTGAGAATTGGGAGAGAATTGGGACCAACTTGAGAACATTGGCACAGGGATTACATAGACTATCAGAAATAGGGAAGGACACAGACACTGAGGAGGCACAAATAGACAGGGGGGATATACTGAAGATTAAACACCTGTGTGCATCGAAAGAATTCACCAAAAGAATAATAAGAGAACCCATGGACTGGGAAAACATCTTTAGCAATCATAAATCAGGTAAAGGCCTTATTACTAAAATCTGCAATACTCTGATAGCTTCCAAAACGAGCAAAACTGAGTAGGTGGGCAAAGGACATGAACAGAAGTTTCATAGAGGCAGAAATCAGAATGGCCAATAAACATATGAGAAAATGTTCCCGATCATTGGACATAAGAGAAATGCAGATCAAATCAACAATGAAATACCATCTAAAAACTTCAAGGATAGCCCAATTCAAAAAATCAGAAAGCAGTAAGTGTTGGAGAGGCGGTGGGGAGATAGGAATACTTATCCACTGCTGGTGGACCTGTAGGTATGTACGGCCACTATGGAAATCAATTTGGTGATATCTATAATAGATGGAAATTGAGCTACCAAATGACCATGCAATCCCCCTACTGGGCATATATCCAGAAGAGACAAGCACCAACCACGACCAGACATCTGTGCCCCAATGTTCATCGCAGCACAGTTCACAATTGCAAGGAGTTGGAAGCAGCCCAAATTCCCATCAACTGATGAATGGATTAAAAAACTGTGGTACATACATACAATGGAGTACTATGCATCGCTGAAAAGCAGTGATGAATGCACGAAGCACGTCACCGCTTGGGAAGAACTGGAGGGAATTATGCTAAGTGAAGTTAGCCAAGCGCAAAAGGACAGGTACAACATGAGTCCACTGAGGTAAGCGTCATTTAAAAAAATGCAAAAGGGGTATCTTGGGTTGCTACTATATTCAGAAATGCCTGAGGAGAGGACCAGGTAGTATGGCAGGGGCCAGACCAAATTCAGGGCTACATATGGTAGCCAACTGAAGTGGGGGGTGGGGGTGGGGGGTGGTGTGGGCCGTGGGGCAGATGGTGATGTGTAGAGAGAAAATGGGGTACTAATCCACCCAAGGGAAGTGTATTGTTTATATCTCCACAGTGAAAGAGGGACCAGGGGCTGAGCCCCAGTGGCGTAGTGGTTGTGCGCGGGACTGTGGCTCACTGGGATGGAGGTTCAATTCCAGCAGTGGGGCTGGCTGGACCTCCTACTCCCACCACCAGAGAGCAATGATGCCCCCCCCCCAAACAAAACGAAACAAGAAAGAGGGACCAAACTTAAACCCAGTGATCCAGGATGTGAATGCAGTGTGGCGGTATGAAGTGGAAGGAGTCTGAGTACACAACCCCAATCCCAACGACAAGGGGCAGGGTCTGAGCGCACAACCCCAATCCCAACTACAGGAGCAGCCACCTCTCCACCAGAACAGCTTGCCTTGAAGTTCAGCACTTGAAGCTGCAGCTTGGGGAGTGAGAGACGCCTGACCAGAACACATGTGAACAAATGAAGAGGGAGGAAGAGAGAATGGAGTGCATCCTGGTCCACCGATCCTTCAGGATGATATTCCCACTCAGAATAGTCAATGCACAAAGAGGATCATATGACCAGCCCCACTATGAAATGCAGCTACCATCACTGACCCAAGGCCTTTCGGGGTCAACAATGGAGAAATAGGGACAGGATTATATCCCGTTGGACACAACCACACCAGGGAAAAACACTAAGGGTAACAGAGCATGGAGCTCCAGATGGAATGACAGCAATAAACCTTGGGACCAGGGAGTGGCACCCCATCTGACTCAACCAGGGGACACTCCAGGAGGTCAATGAACAAACCTTGAATTATTTGCAGGTTTTTATATTGTTATTTTTTACATATATTTATAGGACATTGGGGGGGTTTTGTTATCATTGCTTTATTTTCTTTGGTTGTTTCATTTTAGGTACATTTTTTTGGTTTTTGTTATCATTGCTTTATTTTCTTTGGTTGCTTCATTTTAGGTACATTTTTTTGTTTTTGTTATCATTGTTTATTTTCTTTGGTTGCTTCATTTTAGGTACATTTTTTTGGGGGGTACATATTGTTACCTTTGCAGGTCTATCTAAATAAGATAGGTTGGATGAACAGTCTGGAGGCGAAAACGATGGGACTGATGGTTCCAGGTGCGGGCCATGGGTGACGGGAAGGAGGGGGAAAGGAGATGGTGTTGACCAGCCCAGGGATAAGGGCATATCAATTGATCCAAAATTAGAGACAGTGTGGATGAGAGAAGTCCAGTAGGGATTGATCAAGGATAATATAACAGAGAGAAAATACTGAAGCCCAATGGAGGCTGAGTATGATAGTGGAACAAGAGGAAAGTAAAAGGAAACAGAGGAAAGAACTGGGGGTAAAGAACATTTATAGAGGTTTAAATACAGGCAAGTACATAGGTGCATACATTTATATGTGACAATGGGGGAAACAGATCAACAAACTTATACATATAGGCTTAGTAGTAGAACAGCAGATGGACATTGGACCTCCACTCAAGTACTTCCTAAATGCAAGAACACTTTGTTCTATTAAATTGGCATTCCATGATGCTCACCTTCCCTACCCGATCATTGAAGACAAATGTGTGCATAAGCTATGGTGGTGAAGAAAGCTGATGGTGCCCGGCTATGAAAAGATGTAGCGTCTGGGGTTTTAAAGGCTATCCAGCTCAGAAGCAACAAAGCTCACATGGATAAAGCACACCAGCGTGTGGGACCATGGGTTGTCAAAGAGATCAGTTATCAGGGTTTAAGAACTAAAAACCGTAAAACTGTGTGCTCACTTTCCTGATATGATCACTGATGACAAGTGTGTGCATAAGCAAATGTGGTGAAGAAAGCTGATGGTGCCCGGCTATGAAAAGATATAGCATCTGGGGTCTTAAAGGCTTGAGTAAACAAGCGGCCATTCAGCTCAGAAGCAACAAAGCCCACATGGAAGAAGCACACTAACCTATGTGACCACGAGGTGTTGAAAGGATCCAGTTTTAGGCATCAAAGAACTAAAATTATATCATTATAAATAAAGGGAAGTACAGATTGGTGACCCAAAGCCCATCAATAGATGAAGCGACATCCTCTTACAGAGGGGTTGCAGGGGGAAGATGAGCCAATTAAAGCACAGTATTGTAACAATGAAATATGCATCTTTCCTCTAGTTCTCAAATGCTTCCTCCCACCCACGATCAGCATGCTCCCAGTTCTACCAGACAAGTCTGGTTAGAACAGGGGATGTACACTGGAGTGGGAAACATGGGGAATTTAGGATAGACATTCCCTCAGGATGAGTGATGGGAGGGGTGATACTGGGAAGGTGGAGGGATGATGAAGTAGAAAGGGGGAACCAATTTCAGGGGTCTACATATGACATCCTCTCTGGGGCATGGCCAGCAGGGAAGTGAGTGAAGGGACACATTGGATAGTGTGCGATATGAAATAATAATTTGTAAATTATTAAAAGTTCATGGAGGGGGGAGGGAAATATGGGGAGGTGGAGCTGGGGGCCTGAGTGAAGGGAGGATGTTTTGAGAGTGATGATGGCAACAATGGCAACAAGTGTCAAATGAGGTCTGCATACAATTGATGTATGTATGGATCCTGAGGGGAGGTATATGAGTGCCCAATAAAATGACTCATTTAAAAAAGGGGGGGAGGGGAAAGAGCTTTTTTTTTTTTTAGAGGCGCTTATACTATAAGGGCTCAAGTGCAAAATGTTTAGAAATGTATGTGGGGACATGTGTCCAAATGTGCTTGATACAGATGATGTATTGAATGTTATAATTGCTGTAAAAGCGCCCAATAAAATTATTTTTTAAAAACAACGATGAGTACAAGAACAAAGAAAATGTTCTAAAACAGACTGGTAATAATTGTACCACTCTTCCTGATGTGGTTGAACTGCTGAAAATTGTATATGTGAATTACATGCCAATTAAGCTGCTAAAAAATTATAGCGTGAATTGTGTTTAACTCTCTGCCATCAAATAGATTCTTACACACAACAACCCAATAGGTTGCTCCTTGGCGTTTCAGAGATGGTCAATCTTTATAAAGCAAAGCACCTCCTCTTTCTACCTCTGAGTGGCTGGGGGGTTTAAACCAGCCGACCTGCCGTTAACCACAGAGCCAGCAGTGTTATATTGAACAGATCTCCAGCATTAGACCACAGACGACCTGATTACCGGCAACCTAGACCTGTAAAGCGCTTAGAGAATCCCCGAATGGTTACTCCCGGGAAAAGCCCTATAGCTGCGCTACACAAAGCAAAGCCCTGCAGGTAGGTATTCTGCCCATGGCAACCAAGGGAACGCTCATGAAAGAAATTAGTGAAGTAGGGAAAAAATTTTTTTTTAAAGATTAAGGGAATGGGCGAAATGGAGAAGACTTCTCCCTCCCCTCTCTACGACGGTTGCCCTGGAAGGTTCCTGAAGGGATTCTGACACCACCGACATCCCACGCCAAAACCGCCACCACACAAGTCCCGATCGCTTTCCCGCCTCCGAGGCCCACAGTGGGGGCGGGGTGGAGAGAGGGAGAGAGACAGAAAAGAACTGGGCTGACGTCACGTCCGGTTCAGCCTGCGCCACTGCGGGAGAGGGAGCGGGAGGGCAACGCAGGAACGGGGCGGGACCAAGAAAGCGCGCGTTCTGGCAGGGGGCGGAGCGCGCTTAAGGAGCCTCGCGTCACTTCCGCCAGCGTTAGAGCCCGAGAGGAGGCAGCGTGGAGTGCTTCGTCTCTGAGCGGCTCTGAAAGCTGCGTTCAGCGCGGCTGCGACGGCCCGGGAGGTTGACAGCTTCGTCGGAAGCGCATCGAGCGGCGACTGCAGCCCGGAGTCATGAGCGACAGCGGCGAGCAGAACTACGGCGAGCGGGTACGTAGAGGTGGCGCAGAGGGCAGCTGTGTGTTCACAGCTTTTTGCATCTCTACGAGGCCTGTTGGCCTCGCGCCGGGAGACGGACTTAGGCTCCGAAAGCTGAGGGACAGAAGGTTGGGAGAGGGGTTCTTTTTTGAACTAAACCCTTGGAAGTAGTCCTTAGGCCCGTGAGAGCGGCCACCGGCTGGGTTCCGGGGTCTCCTACCGGAGACGGCCGTTTGATCCGTTATCAGGGGGGAGTGAGATTAAAGATGGCCGCTGCGTCCCTTCGGTGTTGGGGGAGGGGAGCGGGATCTGATTCCGCCGTTGCCCGCCTGCCGCAGCCATCTTGGGCTGGCGAGCTGGGCGCGCTGCCAGAGGCACAAAATGGCGGCGGCGCCGCGAGGCCTGCGGACCGCGCGCGCGCTTCCGGGCGGGCGTCAGGGAGGGGAGCGGGGCGGCGAGGCTGGCTTCGCCGGCCGTTTGGGGTTAAGGAGGCGGGCTCCTCGGCCCCGGGAAGGAAGGGTGCGCGGGCCGCGCGCGGGAGACGGCGGCGTCGGGGCGGGGGCGGGGGCGGGCTTTGTGTGCGCCGCGCGCCGGGCCCGACTGGGTCAGGGAGGGCGTCCGGCGGAAACGCGTGGCCCGCGGACAGAACCGACCCACCCGGGCCGTTCGGACGCTTCGCCTCCGGGGGCGGGGGCTCCTCGGGGCGCCGTCCTTTGCTTTGTTCCGAGGCGTCGCGATACGGAGAGGCGTGGCCGCGGTTCGCGCACCTTTTTCCCCCTTGAAGCGAGGCCTTTGAGGGTTGATTAAATCACGAGACTATTCGATGAGGGCGGCGGCACGTGGCAAGCAGCTGCACGTCAGGGGCTGTCGGGGAACCATTTTGTGAAAAGGGTGGAAACTCCTTTCTGGGTTTCTCGCTTGGCGGCTAGAAAGGACGTAGAGGAGTCAAAAGCCGCGTAGACGGGTTGGAGCACGTCGTTCAAAGAAGTTGGGTTTGGGAATTAAATTTTTTTTCCCCTGTAAAATAAGTGCTGGCGTTTCCCTCTGCCGGTAGAATAGTATTTTTCAGGTCTATTCAAATGGGAGCGCGTACTGAGGACTACAATTATCAAAGGGACTGTTTTAAGGAACTGCTTCCCGTTTATCATTCCTCCTGGAACGTTAATTTTTACTGGGCAGCCTTGGGATCGGGTTTGATTGAATTAACCGGACCTAAGTTCTTGTTTGTTAGAGTGGCGATTGGATCGAGACCACAAGCTTGAAAACATTCTTGTGCTTAGATGACTTGATTTCCACTTTTAAATAGTTAATGGACACCCTTTCCTTTGTTAGAGGGGTAGGAGAGCTTGAATATGAGTGAACGAGTTGCATTGTAGCTGCATTTGCGAAAGTGAACATTTGCCCCAAAGTTATGCTGTTATTTTTTGTAAGAGGAAGAAAGAAAAGGTTTTGGTTTGAGACTGCTTAACTAGAGATCTAAAAATTCAATTTTTGCTTTTAAATGCTAGATTTATTGACTACCACAGTATTAAGTTTTAGGATAGAAAAGTTAAAATGGCACGTATTTTTACTGACAAGAGACTTTTTAAAAGATTTTGAATTATGAACCATTTCAAAAATGCTACTAAAAGCAAGATAGAAAAAAATTAAATTAAAAAAAAAAGCAAGATAGAACTGTCAAACTTGAATGATCAAACCTTCCCATCTTTAAAAACGGTCTGGAAGCTTTGAAAGGTTTATGATGGGTGTGTACATGTTAGTTGTGGAGATGGGTCCTATGGTGCTTCTGGAATTAGGAAGTTTTAACTTTAAGCTTTTGAAATATTACCAATTGGTTTTGGTTAATGCAAATCACAATACAAATGGCTTCTTAGTTCTAATGGAATCTTTACCCATTCCATATACTAAACCTACAGAGTAGAGTCTCAATTCCCAAGAGGCTTTTTTCGTTTACTTGGGGGGGGGGGCGCATCACTGCCCTCTGGTGGTTGTGGGAGCTACCCAAGCCTGCAGGCTGCAGTCCCACACTCAGCCCTTCCGTTTATCTTTAAAGCCAATAACGCCCATCCCCGTGGCACTGGCTGCTAACCTTTCGATCGGTAAAGTGGAGTAGTTTTTATGTACCGGAAAGGTGAGGCTGCCTCCGAAACCCTTAAGTATGTAGTGTAGAGAGGAGTCTGAATTGCTTACACGGTGAGGTTAGGCTTTTTTGGTTGGTTTTACACTTCAAAAGAAGACCTGAACAGCAAGGTTTTATATGTGGAATTATTCTAGAATTGATCGGCCTACTCTGTAAATCAATACATACTGTGCCTACATGATGTTTTCCTTATCCTTTGGAATGAGTATGTAGCAAAGGCAAAATAGGTATGGGGTTTGAAGTGTTTTATTTTTGCATCTCAAAGTTGATATGTTTAAATTTAAAACTGACTTCCTAGTTAGTTAGCTTCCCTGCACTTAGCCAAACACTGCAAAAATAAAATTATGGTTCCAATGACTTCTATTCAAGTACTTTGCAAATTGCCAAACCTTTTGCCAGGGTAGGGTGGTAGTGTATTTCCTAACAATTCAATTCCTTCAGAGCTTGAAAGAATAAGAACTTAATTTAGCAGGTTTTGGTAAGGTTAGTGTTAATACTTAGGTTAAATCTTTAAGGCCTTCTAATCTCTGCATAGACGTATGAGTGTGTGGTCTGATAACCAGTTTTTAATATGCTACCCTTTCAAACCATTGTGATCTCTTTAGTTGTGCAACAGTAAGGAAACTATTGTAAGGACCCACATGGGGTTTGAATATCTGTAAAACCATCAGGACTGCACTTGCAAATGTTATTTTTGACCTGGCAAATACTTTGATAGAATACTGGTTATTTGAAGAAAGTTAAGTATTTAAAATAGAAGTGCCTCACCCAAGTACTGTTTTCACTTAACAGTATTAGATACTTAGCATCCCATCAAAACTGTCTTTTGAATTCTGCAGTTTTCCTCATCTTCTGCTAATCTTCTGTTGTCTTTTTAAACTCCTAACTCTAAAATTCTAATGTTCAATATTGAAACATCTAGATCTTTTGTTTCTTCCTAAGGAATATCTCACCAAATTCTTTAATAATGTCAAGTGGAAAGAAATTTTTGGTTTTATCATGAGTCCAGTTAGCTGTGAGTGAGTAGTCTAGGCCCTTGCTGAAAGCAGGCTTAAATGGGTTTTATTGATTATAAGAATCCTTTATCTATGGGCATTGTCTGGGAATAGAAGGTGGCGTTTTCAAACTGAAATTATAAGGTAAGTACTACAGGTTTTGTCAAGTGATGAAAGGGGAATTCAGACAGTGGGGTGAAAGCCCTTGTTCAAACCCCTCCCCCCTTTACATACAAAACAACATTTTCTCAGTTGTCCCATCTTCATGGAACCTTGAGAGGTAGCCTTTAGAGCAATTGTTTTGTGGTGTTGAAAGTAGAGATGGGATATTGGTTTTTCTAGCAATTCAATTTATTGCACCATTTGACTACAGGAAAAAATGTTTTCATTGGCCTTTTTACAGACTAGGTCAATGCGTTTTCTTTGTCCCTTAAATTTTTAAACCATTGCCTTCCCAGTCATCTTAACAATGTGTTGCATACAAGAGAACTTTAAAACTTCTGGGCAATTTTTTAGAATTTCATTTTAACCCTAAAGCTCTTCTGAGTTATTGTTGTAACTCCTGGAATGATTTTAACAAAAATTGTGTTGCTGCTAGGGTGAGTCTGTTTTCTAAGTAGGGCTTCTTTAACAATGTGCATAATATTAGACCAATGGTTAGTCCTTAAATTTTATAAAGTGGCCACTTGAAATTATTAAACTGAGTTGGACTATATACTCAGTTGTGTGTGGTGTACTTTGAATATGAGAAAGAATTTGGAAGGAGGTACAAATATTGGCAGGAAGGTATCCATGATGAAAATAGGACGTTAACCTCTTTTCCAGTATTCAGTCTTATATATCTCTCTACTGTATCTAAACTTATATTTAGGAGGCCCTAAGAGGAAATCTGCTTGGGCATTCTGATTCCATGATTACATTTATGTTGGCAGTGAATATCTCCCATTACATTTTAGTGATGGATATTAAAAAGAAAAGCAATTGCTGTGACTCCTTTAGGTAAAGGCCTATTAGAATGTTCTCCTGGATTAATCAAAGTTCAACAATTGAAAGATAGCTTAGAAATTACATCACATTTCCTCAGGTAGACATGGTTGTCTTGACCTAAATTAGGAGAGCTTATTTTAAAAAAGAAAGAAAGAAAATGATGTGGCGGGAGACAGACTAAGGGTTTCTCCCCTCTGCCCCAACAAGCGAAATAAAGTTTAGGTTATCAAATCATTGATAACGGAGAATGAAAGACTTTGAAAGAGATAGGAAAATTGGAGTGCTTATGAAAGTGTTTTATTTAGTATTCAGTGTACACTGATTATTGATTTGCCAGATTGACATTCTTTGGATGATTTGAGGTGAGCTATAATTCAATTTTGCCACCTTTTGAAGTAGGGTTTCTTTTTTTATCTGAAGCTTTTAGTATTGTTCTTTGGGGTGAGAGGATATTACTACCACATTTTGTGAAAATGCCCACTGTTTGGATTCAAGTTTGTTCTGTTTTTCTTTGTAGCTTATTGCATGGTTAACTTGGTAATTTTTCCTCTGATTTTAAAATGATCTAAATTTAGTAGTTGGGCTATCCATGCTATGCATTTTTACTAGAGCAGTTTTCTACAGGTGGATTAAAACACGAAAGGCTCCACATTTTTAGGTTTCTTGATATTTTGACAGTCCTTAAATATGCAGTGCAAAAATGTGATATTAAATAACATTCTTTGACCTTATCTAGAAAATCACAATATTGTAAAAGTTCATTAACCCGAGTCTTTGACATCATTGTATAGCTAGTCCATGCTTTCCTTTCTTGCACTTTGTAATAATGTGTCATTTGCACTAGATACTGACACTGACATTTTCTATTGATGAACAAATAAGTGTGAAATGTAATTTTAGTTCTGAAAATGTTAAATGAACAGTAAATGTTCACATGAACACTTCACATTCAACTTAAGTATGCTTAAGTCTATTTAGAGTAGACAAATGAGAAATAGTACATTCTAGAATGGAAACTAGCTTCAGTTTTTTGAGCTGCATATTCTAGGGTTTTCTTTGTTTTGTTTTGTTTTTGTTTTTTAAATCCAAAACCAAAGGGATTTTTCTAGTTTCAGTTTTGGCAGTGGATTTTATCCTGGAGTTTTAAAATATTCTTCATCCTGTTCTTTTTCTATTAAGGTTAATGTTGAAGAAGGAAAATGCGGAAGTCGTCATTTGACAAGTTTTATAAATGAGTATTTGAAGCTCAGGAATAAGTGAAGCTGAAATTTGAAAAAATAAAAGAAAGAATGCATGCTAATTATCAGACCAGAAGTCCCACTTGTAGAATATTGAGCAATTTGTGAGAAGTGGGGAAGATGAAAGAAGTCAGAATTTGAAACGGAAGAATGAAGAAAAGAAATAAAAATGAAGTTAAGATAAGAAGTAATCTGGAATCAGAAAGCACTACGCTAAGTAATTACTAGTCTGTTTATGTGTCCCTGTATATTTTGCTAAACATGCATGCATTATTTGTTTAATAGAAGAAAATATATACAGGGTTAAGAAGTGCGTTCCAGGGGAGACGTATAAATTAGGTAATTCTAACTTTAATTTGCTTGGTCAAATGATTGAAATGCCTTTGCTTTTTCTTTTCTTTTTTTTAAATCCTTTGTAGTCAAGTGTTAGGCAGGAATGAGTAGTTCTGCAGTGTGGGTGACAGTTGACATACGGTCTTCTCCCCCTCCCCCCCAGGTTTTCATCTAACTCATGGTGTTGTGACTATTTTCTATCACAACTTGGTGTTCCCTTAAGATGGTGGGGGCAGGGTGGGAGTGTGCACACACACTCCTGTATACTGAATCAGTATAGTGTGTTAGCAGACGCTTTAATTATTCTGGCTTCTAGCATTTAGCTGTTAAAGTAATTCGATAAGAGATTATAAAGGTAGCTTTGTTCCTGGTCCTCAATCTCCCAGTGAGGGGGGGAATGTTTATGTGCTTTGGGAGGAAGCAGGAGGTGAGTTGCCTTTTTTGTTTTTTGTCTGAGGTAAATAGGAGTCCCACAATTTCTGTGATGTTAACTAGCTGTATACAAGTATACATTAATCATGCACTATATACCCAGCCAGTCTTCAACAAACTAGGAAAAGTCAAGCTAAGAGTGATCTATCTTGTGATTCTTCCTGAAGTGAAAGCAAACTTTAGAAAGAGTTTTGGGGGCTTAAGCTTGGTGTAATGTGAATCTTGTGCTTTTTGTGGTCTCTACTTTGCTTTCGTTGGAGTTTTCTCCCAGGTACTGAGGCTACTTTCATAACTGGCATATTTGTATGCCTAGGCTGGCTTTCTTTTTAGTTATGGTAAGATCAGGCTTTTACATTAAGCACAATTAGTTTTGTGTACTTGTTTGGTTTTTAATCCTGGCTTGTTTAAAGAACTTACAGTTTGATCTAATACTACTGCATTTTGAACTATTTAAAAAGAGTAGGCTGAGGTTAAAGGTATGTTACAAGGGGTTGGGGGCATTATGTCGTGAGACCTGAGTGGTTCTTGATACTTTGGGGGGTGGGGGCACCATTTATCCCCATGTGGGAAAGACCAGTTTAAAATCTGGCCACAGTGGACTCCATTTTGACGATAACCTCCACCCTCTTGGTCAAAATCTCTTAAAATCTGTGGATGCCTTACCCTATACTGATAGAGTCCTCTGGTCTTTTGAGGACAGGATGCTGTGAGGTGCATGCTTCAGGAAGGCCAAAAGGAGTAGGTAGGAAGAATCAGGAACCATAAGTTAGTTGAATTCTTAAGCATCAAAGATGTGATGTTTTCCTCTTAGTCCTATTATTAGTCTAAGACGTTACTGCCCTGTTTGGGGGCAGCAATTTAGCATATTTCACATTTAATGTATTATTTGTGACACTTGGTCTGCTAAAATTCCTTAAGGAAATTAAAGTTTCTATAAAACAAAAGATTTAATGGAAATCTAGGTTTTCCTGCCCGCTTATATCTAGATTGTGGCTAATGCTAAAATTGTTTGACATGGAGCACCATATTCCCTCCCTCAGCCCCCCCACCCCAATTTTCTGTTATCCCTCCATGAAGTGTGAAATACAGCATTGGAATAAACAGTTTTGTAGCATTAGGCTTCTTGCTTATAACTTTTAACACATTAGCTTTTATCTGGTATAGCTAGATGGTACAATTAGATTTGAGTCCACTCCTTCCCCCTTTAGTTTTGAGCTTTATTTAGTTCTTTGTCAAAGGGGCAGATGGAGGTTAGCTATACTTGTAAATATCTCAGTGTATAAGAAAATTGAGGACCTAGTTCTTTGGGGTTCCCAGAGCAACAGGAAATCCATTAGCCATTTTATTGGTGCTAAGATAGCTGTTGAACATCTTCCTTTTCTTTGATCTCTATAGAAAAGGGAACTGCTGTCATAGTTCATGTCTTACACCAAAGTTTACATAATGACTTTGAAATCTGAATGGCAGGTACTGTTTCTCACTTTAAAATGTCAGTTTAATTATTCCCTTTTCATATTGTAAGCAGCATAGTACTGCAATGTCATTTTGAAAATGGGGAGGTCTATTGTGACTTTACCTTTTGCACCTGCTCTAATATTGGATGGAAAAACTCATTAGATTAAGTATTTAATTAGCCCTACATTGGGTGACCAATGGAGGCCTTTGTAGTGGAGGTAACAACACAAGCTCACTATTTAAAATCTACCAGCAACTGAGGAAAAAGATGAGGCTGTTCTGCTCTGCCTACAGGGTTACCATAGGTGACTAATGGTTTCCTTGCTTTTGATACTTTAGAGAGTTAGCAGATTGCTGGTTCTGTTACTCTCTCCCCTTTACTGTTCCAGTGCCTTGGAAGTACCGTTTCAGTACTATTGTACTGAATTGTGCCTTTCTATGGGTGTGTGTGTCACACACACTCTAGGTGTAGTGGTTACTCAGTGGGCTGCATCTGTAAGGTCAGCAGTTCGAAACCACTAGCCACTCAGGAGAAAACCTGGCATTTTCTACTCCTTTTCAAGTGTCAGAAACTCATGGGTGTAGTTCTACTCTGAGCTTTGGAGGTCCCTGTGTGTTAGCATGGACTTGTCCATGAGTTTGGTGGGTGGGTATGTTTTGCTTAAGCTCATTGATGAACTAGTTACCCTCTGCCCTTTTGCTACTTAATTCTGTGATCTTTTTTGTGCCTTTCACTTTCTGTTTAGTCCGATCTTGATTGGGAAACCTACACAGTTAATGCTCTCAGATTTGTCTTTTGTTTAGCTATTGAACTGCCTTCCAGGTCCCTAGATTAGGCACCCCAGAGCTAAGCTTCTTTTGTCTTTGTGATTTGTTTATTTAGCTGTGGGTTTCTGGCAAGCTCTCTGGTCATCAGCACAGATCAGTGCTTTTCTGCTAATAATACAATTACTACGTTTGGAGCTTAGGGTGTCCACTGTTGTTCGATGGATAGAGAGAGTCCTTGATTTTGAGTAGGATTTTGCCTCTAGAGCCTGCTTGAAGTTGAGAAATCATCTCTTCTGTATTTAAAAACTGTAACTTTTAAAGTTTAGGTCTTTAAAATATTTTGACTTTGTTTTTTTTAACTGCAAAACTTAATTAACTTACAAACTTCATAGGCTTTGTTGATTGCAATTAAATAAAATAGTTTTAAAAGTATAGGTGTCGTAGTTAAAAAGAATTTTCTTAACCCTAGTCTGGAGTTACGATCCCCTGGACAGTTCCCTGCTTCACTTTTGCACCCCTTTCTAAAGGGAATGGGGTCAGATAACACCCCCCCAAAAGGTGGAAGAAAGGACAAGTTAATTGACCTAACTTTTGTTAGAGCAAGGAAATTATAATACCAGGTATACAACTTCTGCCCTTACCTATGTTTTCTTACCTTGGAAGGGGATTACTTTTTCCCTCACCATTTATCTCACAGCAGCTTATTTGTTTTTGAAGTTGCCCAGAAAGTATACAAATTAAACTTTTGAAATCTGCGTGTAGGAATCCCGTTCTGCTTCCAGAAGTGGAAGTGCTCATGGATCTGGGAAATCTGCAAGGCATACCCCTGCAAGGTCTCGCTCCAAGGAAGATTCCAGGCGTTCCAGATCAAAGTCCAGGTCCAGATCTGAATCTAGGTAAGAAAGACTGTCATGGCATTTTCTTCTGTTACACTTAGCTCTGAAATTGGTGTGTGCTTTGTAAACCAGGAAGGTAGAGAGGGTTAGGTTATTTGTTGGCCTTTTTAATATTGGTAACCCGATATGAACTTAATTCTAAGTTCATTCTATAAGTTCTGGGAGGCAGAATAGTGAATGGCTAAGAGCCTGTGCTTTGGAGTCGGTTCAACTCTTACCTCTATTTTTGCTGTCTTGGTAGATTACTTAACCTTTTTCAAAGTTAGTTTCTTTATCTGTTAAGGAAGAGGTTACAATAGGGCTAGTTCTTTGGAGTTGTGGAGACTACTTAGTATGGCAATTATACTGCAGAATAATGGCTTTCAATACCTGATGAGAAATGAGTATGTTCTAGCATATTGCATGTGTGTATCAAACAATGCTCCAGTGCTTTCTTTCTTTTTTAATGCTGGTTGAGAAGGGTAAACATGACTAGGACATGGCTAGTTTAAGCCTGAGATCCAGGCCTAATTAGTAACCCCTTTTATCTCTGAGACAAATGCTGGTTGAAATATAGAAGTTCTATGGATGGTTGTTGTAGTCAAGAGCCACTCATTGGCTTAAAAAAAACTTGTGGAAAACTGCTTGTGGTGATACTAATCTTGCTGACTGAATGGTGAGCATGTTTTTAGAAGCAGGAAAACGGAGCGTTCTAATGGGGGGAGATGGGCCCAGTAAGTTAGTAGAGTGTTGCATGTTTTATGATTTTCAAAAGCTACTAAGTGTCCATTTTAATCTTCGTATTAATTACTTAAACAAATGTTAAAGAGAACCATGGTTTGAGAACTTTTCCTAGCAAGAATTTAAATGAGTAAAGAAAGGTGAGGATCCCAGTTAATTGCTGCCATGTTTTGGTGTATGTCTGGAGTCTGTATAAGTGTTCCCTCACTTTGGAGTTTTTACTAGGGTAGTAAAATAACAGGCCTATTGTCAATTTTTCCGTCCTAACCTTGAAAGTCTTTGTCTTGCAGGTCTAGATCCAGAAGAAGCTCAAGAAGACATTACACAAGATCTCGGTCTCGATCTCGTTCCCATAGACGATCCCGTAGCAGGTCTTACAGTCGAGATTATCGTAGGCGACACAGCCACAGTCATTCTCCCATGTCTACTCGCAGGCGTCATGTTGGGAATCGGGTAAGGTGAATTTTTCTGTTTTTAAAACCATGGATCAACAAAAGAACCTGTTACTTGAAATTATAACTGACTTACTGGAATGTTAGTGTTTCAGGATCAACGTTTAACTGATTAAGGATTTCAAAATAAAGGACACTTTTGATTTTGGACTGCTAATTACACTTAAAAAATGCTAACTGATGTACTTCAGCCCATTTTCATCCAATATTTACATAACTCTAGTACCTGACACAAATTTTGCATTAGCACTTTTGGGTGGGGTTTAAAGAAGTGTGTGGGACTTAGAGGGTGGGCAAGCGATGATTGCATAATCATAGAGACAATTTTGAGAATGAAATAGAAATCTCAGTAGAACTGCACCATGATATTTTCTATGCTATAATGGAAGCAAGCAGTTCACCAAATCAGCATTTTAACTATATTAGGCTTTTTTGTAAACTTGTATAAACATTTGTCTGCAGTGTTTCTATAAAATTTGATGATTCAAAGCATCCCCATTTGAATGCATATATCATTTTGTTTTAAATTACTTCTTTTTGGGGCCACAGAAATGGAACTGAATATCCCCTATGGATATAATGTGTTTAAAGATTTAAAAATACATCCTTAGAAGATTAATTGCTAAAATTTCTCTGAAATAAGATGTTTTTGTGATTTTTAACTTTTCAAAAATCTTAAGTTCATTTCTTTGTAATTCTAGGCAAACCCTGATCCCAACTGTTGTCTTGGAGTGTTTGGGTTGAGCTTATACACCACAGAAAGAGACCTTAGAGAAGTGTTCTCTAAATATGGACCCATTGCTGATGTGTCTATTGTATACGACCAGCAGTCTCGGCGTTCAAGAGGATTTGCCTTTGTGTATTTTGAAAACGTAGATGATGCCAAGGAAGTAAGTGAAAAAATCTATCTGTACCTTCATAGAAGTGATTTTGTTAATTCCAAAAATTAATGATTAAACAGATAAAGACCATTTGAATTTTTGGTGTAATAAAGACAACTTGATTTAAGCAATTTTGGAGTGGGTATAGTTAATCATGTTAAACTTCACTATTTTTAAGCTTAATTAGCAAGAAAATGTGACTTGGAACAAAGTAGTCAATCATTCCACTGAAGTAATTTGTAGACTAAACACTACCCCAATTCTGTGTCCTTTGCCACATTTAATTCAAAGATTTGGGCCGGATGACCAAAAAACAGAATCTGGTGTAAAGGATGGTTGAATATTAAATAATCCTTTACCTTATAATGTCTAACCAATGTAGACAAAGGAATAGGACGTTGAATAGGTATTACTGAGCTAGTGGTTTCAAATGTGAATATTAGTTTGACTTGAATGAAGATAAAAAAAATTTCAGGTCGTCCCAAACATGAATGCGGGCCCAGTTTAAGGCATCTGTATAAGTAATCTAAAGGAATCATAAAAAAAAAAAGAAGTAGTAGTTATCCATAACTTAGACTGATCCATGTGGTCTCGGTCATAGTATTCAACATTATAAACGTAAAGAATTTTGTCAAAACCAAATGTGTAAATTTGCTATGTTTTATAGACCATTATTTGTGGAGAATGGTCATAATTTTAAAAAGCAATTGTGTGACTCTTAAAGCTCTGGGCACATTAAAATGATACAGATACAGCGAGGTGACAGATAAGTTTTATCTCGTTACGATCATTGTAGTTTTGAGGGGATGTAATAACACCTTACATTTAACTTTTAAAGGCTAAAGAGCGTGCCAACGGAATGGAACTTGATGGCCGTAGAATCAGAGTTGATTTCTCCATTACAAAAAGACCACACACCCCAACACCTGGCATTTATATGGGGAGACCTACCTAGTAAGTTCATATTTTGAATGTAGTATGCTTTGTTTATTTCTCTGCCCTAGGGGTTATATTCACTCTAAACAATCTTTAGTTCTAATCTTCTCAGTATAAATTGTTGGTTTAATTTTTTGTAATTGACTTAGTGTGTTCAGTATTATTTAATTGGAAATACTCTGCTTTCTGTTAGATTCCGCACTAACTTAAATTTTAGAAGCTTGCTAAGGAGTTAACACGAACTTCATATTTTACTTCTTTGTTTTCCTTAAGAACATTGTCTATATTTGGTGCACTGAATTATAATGGGATATTTTTTCATTTCCGCAATCTTAGAGATGGTGTATGTAATTTGGTGAAAGCTAATCAAAATAATGCCTTAAAAGTGATCCAGCATGGCTGATGCTTCCTCTTGAGGATATTGGAATTATCCAAGGAAGCCCCCAAAACAAATACCTTGGTAGCAACTGACAAAGATTTTTTGCAGTTTTCTAAAGGGGACACAGTGACAAGTAGAGCCAAGGCATGTTTGGAACATGATCAATCTGTGTATACACAGTATAAGCCAACCAGAATATCCGCTGAGAAATCTTAATTTTGCCACAAAAATGTGCTGAAAAATTGAGCTTATGTACATAATACGCTTAGCCAAGAGGTTTTTGTAGTGTAACAGCAGTGAGTGATCTGTATCTTTTTTTTTTTATCTGTATCTTTTAAAAGACTAGTGCAAAACATTAATATTTTCTGAGCTGTTTGCCTTACTGCACCCTCTAGAGAGATTTACACTAGCAATTTCTCTGTCTTCACCACAGCTTGGTGTTGTCTATTTTGTATGTCAAACCCTAGTCTCAAGTGGGAAAGCCACTGGTAATGTTAAAAGCCTTATTTTTTATTTGTAGCGGCAGTTCACGCCGTCGGGACTACTATGACAGAGGGTATGATCGAGGCTACGATGATCGGGACTACTATAGTAGATCATACAGGTAAAATATACTTTTATAAATCCTGAACTGAGTATTGTCTTTTAAAACCACTTCTTGCCTGTACATCTGTTACTTCTATTTGCATGTTCAGTTCTTCTGCTCATTATATATAAGTGGGATTTTAATACAGGATTCTTCATAGCTTCCATAGCTTTCTATCAAAATCTTGATTGTAAACCTAGCAAATTTACTTAGGCATACCTCAGTAGTTTGAATAAATTATTTAGACCACAATTACCTTGGTAAGAGAGTGATCAGATTTTTAACAATGAGAAAAATGTTGGGTCTTTGGTCGTCTAAAAATTTAGTTTATTCTTTTAAAATTAGCTAGTTTTTTATTATCCCCGAAGCCATTTTTTAAACACCGTCTTAAGTTCCAGACCTGGTACTGAAAAAAGCCAACAAAATTGGCTCTCAAGTATTCATGTTAGAAGAACATGATTATTAGTATTATGTGCATGAATTCTATTATTTCAAAAATTGAAGTGTCCTTTCTACCTCAACAGGGGAGGAGGAGGTGGAGGAGGAGGATGGAGAGCCGCTCAAGACCGGGATCAAATTTATAGGTAGGCCAAGAGAAAATTCATGTGAATATTTTTATATTTATAATACTTATACACCATCACACAATAGATTTAAGTCAGGTGGCAATATTATGTGTATAAAAATAATTGATTTTGTGCTAGAGTGTACTGTACAATTTTGTATACATGAATACAATAGGACATGGTTGAAACCCTAATGAAATCCTGGGAGTGAGCTTAGAAATGAATTTAAGAACTTTTTTTATTGTTAAATGCAATAGTTAACCTCGAGTATAGAGAAGGTGACTATCTGAAATGAGGCTTCATGCTCTCAGGAATATAAGCCACTCTTGGGTGTCAGAAAGTGATGGTGTGTAATCTGATATTCTTCTCAATGTGATTTATGGAGACTTAGAAAGTTTTAAAACTTGTTCACAGAAGACGGTCGCCTTCTCCCTACTATAGCCGTGGAGGATACAGATCACGTTCCAGATCTCGATCATACTCTCCTCGTAAGTTTGGTTTTTTTATATGACTGCTAATGTTTGTAATTAATTAAGCTGTGTTGCCATTACCAGATTCTATACTTTAATAAGTTAGGTCTCTTAAATTTTTTCTGGATGGACGTGAAAGCAGCTAACGTTTAATATCAACCAAGTATGTTAACTGTCATCCAAAGACATAAAAGATGGTAGTATACTTTGGGGATTCTGTGCTTTGTTTTTGAACTCCAAATAAAATAAACTGTCTTTGAATCACTTTTAACTTATAGCAGCCTTGTAGGCTAGGGCAATAAGAATGCTCCTGTGAGTTTCTGACACTCTTTTTTGAGAGTAGAAATACCTTTCTCCTGAGGAGCTACTGGTGGGTTCCAGCTGCTGGCCTTGCCCCAATTATAGCCCAAAATGTTACATATAAAGCTAAAGAAAGTTTGGAGTCCACTTGTAGTAAATGGAGAGTCTGTTACCTGTTAATCTTGCAAGGAATATCAGATAATTCTTTGCACATTAACTCATTTTTATTTTATTTTCTAGGCCGCTATTAAAGCATGAAGTTGAAGATTTTCTGAAACATGCCCTAGAGCTGGGATGTTGATTGTGGGCAATATTTTTTTATTGTCTCCTGTTAAAAAGTGAACAGTGCCTAGTGACGAAGTTAGGTGACTTTTACACCTTTTATGATGACTACTTTTGGTGGAGTTGAAATGCTGTTTTCATTCTGCATTTGTGTAGTTTGGTGCTTTGTTCAAAGTTAAGTGTTTTCAGAAAAGTATGTTTTGCATGTATTTTTTTACAGTCTAAATTTTGACTGCCGAGAAGTTTCTATTGTACAAAACTTCATTCAAAAAGGTTTTTCTACTGAATCCAGGGTGTTATGAAGATCAAAGCCTGTGTTGTAAATTGCTACCAAATGGCAAAAAAAAAGTGAAAATAGTTTGATTTTTTTTTTCCTTTCTAACATATCAATGCTTAGCAGAAGTGTTCAGAGTAAATTGTTGGTAGTAAATTTTAAAAGAAATACCCATTTTCCTCCAGTTCATTGAAAGTACCATACTTAATATACTTGCAACTAAGTGTTAAATTATGCTCTGTAACTCTGTACTGCTAGTCTTATTAGACCTAAAGATACTTCAATACAGCAAATGCTTAATGCTTAATTGTGGAATTGTCTGCTTTTATGTAATCTAGTAAATCTATATAGCAGGGAATAAGAGTTACACAGTGTATGCCTTTAAAAAAAGGTTATTGGAGCTTGTTACATTGGGACAATGGTATTTCGACTACTTATTGGCAAATGACTATACATTCCTCCTCAAATGTAGTTTTTTCCTATGCTATGTGAAAAATACTGAGTGCTGCAGAGTAGTACAGCATGAAACATTGGGACACTATACTTGTGTCATAGATAAACTGAAGGCTTCACCTGTACATATTTGAAATACTCTTTTTAGGTCCATTGCAAAGGAGACCCAATTTCACTCACATGCTTTGAGAGCCCTGTTTAAATAAACCCAAATGGAAAGAGAGAGCTTACTGGTGCAACTCTGCAGCAGTTTACAAAGAAGTGTATTTCTGTTTTAGTTTCCTTTGTGCTGTACCCTTAATTTCCACATCTGTATCTGAGCCCAGGTAGTCTAAATTTAGACTTAAGCAAGTCCCCTACTCCTTCCCCCCAGGTAAAAAATGGGAAAATGGAGCAATTGAAAACTTTGCAAATTTTAATTTGTGAAACCTTAGTGGTGTGTTTTGCTGGACAGCATAAATAAAACGAGTTCGTGAAATATCTGGAAATGACTTTAAACCAATTTTGGTATTATTGATAATGTCTTCATGTGAAATGTAGCCAGAGAGATGTGTCATAGAGGACTAGATTTAAAGGCTCAAAAGAATGTGGTGGGTGGTGAAGATCTTCCCTCCTTTAGGCTGCAGCTTATAACATTTGTTGGGATTTACTGTGGTAAATGATAAGTTACTTGAATCATGTTATAACTAGAGTGTCCTATATTCATTATTTGGTGGTTTTAGGAACGAGACAACCTAGTAGTACATGAATGGCAATGTTTTTCTCAATCAGTACTCAAGTCTACACCATTGTACATGCATAACTCAAAGTGGGCTGTTCTGTTTATTTTTTTAACAAGATGATTGAAGGTAGGTGCTTGGATTCCTGTTGCCAATGACTTAAGAACATAATAATCCCTGGTTCTACAAGTCTTTTGAGAATTGACTGCCGAGTGTGATTTTGGACAACAGCAGATCTTAAAGAAAATGAGGGACTTGGGGCTGAGCCCTGGTGGCATAAATGATTGAGTGCACGACTGCTTCCCGTGGGTTTGGTGGTTCAAATCCAGCAGCGGCTCTTAGGAGCAGGGCTGGGTAGCTCCCACTGCCACCAGAGGGCAGTGATGCGTGCCCCCCTCCCAAAAGAAAATAAGGGACTTGGTTAGGCACATGTTCTCTACTTAGTCTGAGGCATACTATAAAGTAAATTTTGACTCTGGGGACCCTGTAGGATTGGTTACAAGTGCTCATGGGGTTTTGAGCTTTACCATGGGAGTGAAAAACCCAGGGTCTTTATCACAAGTGTAGCTGATTGTTTCCAACTGCTGACTTTGGTTAGCATTCTGACTGGTAACTGACTAGGTGGCGGGGTGGTGGCCATGTCCAGTTCCATAGGGTTGAATTCTGACTTGGGCTCTTTCGGACTTAAGCACAGCAGGTCACAACCTCTGGGGGGCTAACAACCCTTTCACAGGGTTCGTCCTGTTCATAACTAGCAGAATTAGTTATAAAGTGACAACAAATTTTTTTGTTTGGGGGGGGGGGGTATCACCACAACATAAGAGAACTGTGTTAATGGGTTGCAGCATTAAGAAGGTTGAGAGCTAATGGTTTAAGATCTTCATGACAGGGCTAAGCCCCAGTGGTGTAAGTGGTTGAGTGTGGGACTGCTCCCCGCGGGCTTGGCAGTTCAAATCCAGCAGCACCTCTCAGGAGCAGCGCTGGGTTGCTCCCACGACCATGAGAGGCAGTGATGCCCAAAAAAAAGATATTCATGACAACAGGCAAACTTGTGAGGATTACCTTGTGAATTAAATCTCCAGTTTAGCATTTATCAGCCTGATAGTTCTACCAGATGTTTGTTTGTTGGCATGCTCCAAATTCAATGACTCTTATTACCACATTAAAAAATGAAAGACTGGATCGAAAAAAAGGGCGGAAATGATAACTGTATTTTGAAATTACACATGCCCAGATCTTGTCTGGACTTGATTGTGCACAAACCTTTTTGTTTACATTGGTTGCCTATTTCAAATGTAGACTTCCTCTGAATTTGTCAAAAAGTCACATTTTTATGAAATTACTTTTAGGTTGACATTTACTACCAAAGTAATGTACCTTACAAAGCCCAACCATAAAATAACCACCTTGTGCTCAGAATCTCACTTATCTGAGGAAAGCCAGCAACAATGTGAACAAACCCTTAAAACTGCCACCATCTTGGCAGCCAAGTGATACCCAGTCCATGTTGGAGTGGATCCTCTGATCCTCCTCAACTTGAGAGGTGACTGGTTTCAAATATCTTCACAAGACATTTCAGCCTGACCCCACCCAGTTAAAGTACTGAATTCCTGATATCCCCACAAAATGAGGTAACACGTTAGCCCCGAAAATAAAACCTAGTGATGGACATGGCTATGCAGTGTATCGACTCAATCTATGCATTTCTTTGTGGAGCGGTGACAGGCAGGCAGCCCTTATCTGTCCCACCATGACCTATCTGCAGACTCTTGATATTGCAATAAACAAGTCACTTAGACCAAGACCATTTGCACATGGGAATTAATGACCACATCGAAAATATCTGGGAACTTGGTGAAGCCTAGCCTGCCAGAGGCGATATGGATGAAGAATTCATGGAGTAAAATAACTGACTTGTTAAACAATGTGCCCCGAACAGATTACTTGGATAAGAACTGCCCCTTTAATTAGAGCTCTTGAGTCATGAGAGAATGGAGCTGATGATTTAAAGGAGATTCAAGATGGAATTCAGGGTTTGGAAATTTAAGGTGTTCTAGGAATAAAAGACCAACTATTTGAATAAATGTAGGTTGTACCATACTTTAACAAGAAAACACTGAAAATAAATCCTAGGGTGTCTTGAAGAATATAAGACCTGTTATTTTCAAGGAAATGGTAATATATTTTTATCAGTGTGTGCAACTTACTGGTAATGTAATTGACAACCAAACTAAATGTCAAGTTGAGCAAGGAGATTGTTTTTAATATTTACATCAGCAAAACTAGGAAATGTTTTTAAGTTGATTTCTAATTGGTTTATGGTAGCAAATAGGACCTGGTGTTCATAGGCAGCAGATAATAGAAGGCAAATCTTCATATACTCTGGCCCAGGAATTTTACTCTTGTAAGTATATTCACATGAATGAGTTTATATCCACCAGTGACACTTCATGGTAGTTTTTCTCAACTCAGATTAAGCAACATCTGAATGTTCACCCTCTTTGTTCACACTTTGTTGGTGTATGGGCCCCTGGACTGGACAGCCCTTTTTCATCAGCCTCACCAAGGAGGAGATGAACAACCTTCTGAACTTTGTAAACCTGGCATTTCACAGAGCTTATCGCTCCGGAAAGGGCATAGCCCCCTCTCCACAGAGGAAGTTTTAATAAGTCATCTCCAAGACCCCAAACAGAAATCTCCCTTTTCTTTCGTCAGCCACATACCTGTAGCTCAAACCACCTGGTGCTGCTACTCTGGCCTCCGAGAGCACCTAGGAGCTCACAATGCGCCTGTCTGTCTGTCCCTTCTGCCTCCAATAAAGCCTATATATTTGCTTTTCATCCCTGAGCTCAATCTCTTCTGCGGCTCTTAACTTCAGTTGGATTTTTTTTTTTTGAGGCATCATTGCCCTCTGGTGGAGGGAGTAGGAGGCCCAGCCCCACTGCTGGAATTGAACCTCCAGCCCAGTGGGCCGCAGTCCTGCGTACAACCACTACGCCACCAGGGCTTGGCCCTGGGTTTTCTTATAACATCCAAGTGAGAAAACTTCAATAGTAAGTGAATGTTTCTATGGATGGATCTCAGACGAAGTGTAAACTAGGTAAAAAGTACTGTATATAGTGTGTGCTAATAATACTAAGAATCTGACTTCTCAGGATATTGATACATTCTTAACACATTGTTAGTAAATTTTAGATTTAGGGCAACAAGACAGTTACCTTAGATTACAAGTTTGTTGGAGGTGGGTTGACCTTTTTTTTGTAGTGGCTGATGGTTAACAACACTGGCTTTAACAGTCTGCTTAACCAGGGCTGTTTGGCTACTTCAAGGTTGTATTATCTAATGAGGTTTTCTGGGATATTAGAATGTTTGCCAGCAGGTGTTACCACTTTTGAAGTTGGTGTTTAAAGAGAAACAAGTAACAAGTGATAATATAATCACCTGCCGGGGGGCTGAGCCCGGTGGCGGCATGGTTGTGTGCGGGATTGCAGTCCACTGGGATGGAGATTCAATTCCAGCAGTGGCTCCACAGGAGCAAAGGCTGGGCTTCCTACTCCCACCATCAGAGGGCAGTGATGCCCAAAAAACAAAAAAATCCACCTGTGAAGTACAAATAGCTCCTGAAACGCAGGAATATTCAAAATTTAAAGCATGATGCTGATTGCCATTGTGTTTGTTCAAACCCTGCCCCGGGCGCATCCACCCTCTCCCCCCCCCCCCCCACCCAATCTGTAGCCTTTCAACAGTAGAATGTACTCTAAAGCACCGATAGGAATGTTTGAAATTAACTTTTCAGCTGATAAAGTGCTTAACAATTTGAGCCTCACACAAACTTGATTCCAGCATAGCAACTCCACAGGACAGGGTAGAACTGCCCATGTGTGTTTAGCCAAACTATGGGAGTAGAAAGCATCCTCTGTTTAATTTATTGGGGGCTCACAGCTATTAGAACATTCCATACATCTGTATTAAGCACTTTTGCATGTTGCCACATTTCCAACTAGTTTCCACTTGAGCCCTTGGCATAAGCTCCTCTCCCCTCTTCCCCCCTTTAAAATGAATCATTTTATTGGGTATACATACACCTCCCTTCACAATCCATACATCAATTTTATGCGGGCCACATTTGCACACATGTTGCCATCACTCAAAGCATAATCTCTACTTAGGCCCCCTGTACCATCTCCCAATATTTTCCTTCACCCCTTCCACATGTACCCTTAATTTACAAATTGTTAATGCTTTTTCATATAGTACACTGCATGCCACAGGGAGGTTATATGTAGGTCCCTAAAATTGGTCCCCCCTTGCTACTCTACCCAGTATCACTACTCCCACCACTAGTCCTGAGGGAATATTCCCCATGTTTCCAATTCCAGTGTATATCCCCTTCTAGCCAGACTTGTAGAACCGGGAGCGTGATGGTGGAAAAGGAAGCATTTGAGAACTAGAGGAAATTTGCATAATTTGTTAATTAAACACTATAACGGACTAATTTCCCTACAACCCCTCTGTAAGAGAATATTGCTTCACCTATTGATGGGCTTTGGGTCCCCAATTTGTACTTGCCCCCACCCCCTGCCCCCTATTTATAATGATAACTCTTTGATGCTTGACACTGGATCCCTTCAACACCTCATGGTCATACAGGCTGGCGTGCTTCATGGGGGTTTTGTTGCTTCTGAGCTGGATGACCACTTGTTTGCTCAAACCTTTAAGACCCCAGACACTAACTTGATAGCCAGGCACCATCAGCTTCATTCACATTTGTTTATGCACACATTTGTCTTCAGTGATCGTGTCAGGAAGGTGAGCAATGCCAATTTAATAGAACAGTGTTGCACTGAGGAAATACATAAGTGGAGGGCCAATGCCCATCTGTCCTACTAAGCCTATATATGTTGGTTGATCTATTTCCCCATCACATAAATATATGCACCTATGTACATGCCTGTATTTAAACCTCTAAATGCCCTTTACCCCCATTCTTTATTTCCTTATACTTTTCTCTTGTCCCACTATCATGCTCAACCTCCATTTGGGTTTCAGTATTTTCTCTGTTACATTACTCTTGATCAATCTCTATCGTATTCTCTCACCCACCTTGTCTCTGATTTTGGATCAAATGATATACACTTATCCCAGGCTGGTCAATATCTCCTTTCTCCCACCCCCCCCACCCCATTCTCCCATGGCCCCTGCCCTGGAACCATGAGTCCCGCCATTTTTTCCTCCAGACTGTTAAGCCTATCTTATTTAGATAGATCTGGGAAGGTAACAAAATGTACAAAAAGTATTCTAAAATGAAGCAGCCAAAGGAAAAAACAAAACCCCAATATCCTATATGTGTGAATTACACACACACACATATATATATAAACCTAAATAATTCAAGGTCTGTGTTGATCTCTAGGAGGAGCTCCATGCTCTGTTGCACACCCTTCGTGTTTTGCCCTAGTGTAGTTGTGCCAGACGGTATAATCCTGACCCTGTTTCTCCATTGTTGACCCCAAAAGGCCTTGGGTCAGCAGTGGTAGCTATTTCATAGTGGGGCCAGCCATATGATCCTCTGTGCATCAGCTGTTCTGAGTGGGAATGTCTTTAAAAAAAAATTTATTGGGGACTCTTAGCACAATCCATACATATATTGTGTCAAGCACATTTGTACGTAAGTTATCATTTTTGAAATGTTTGTCTACTTGAGCCCTTGGAGTCAGCACATTTTCCCCCTCCTCACCCACCTTCTCATCCCTTGATAATTTACAAATTATTTTGTTTTTGTGTTACCCACCACCAATGAGCACTGAAATAGCTATGCGTGCAGGTGGATTGTGGCAAACAGGCCAGGTCCAACCGATGAAACAACTTCTAATTAAATTCCCTGCCCTCCCCCCATCCCATTTCTACTTCACCAGATCGTGCACACCGGTACAGATGAGCTGGAAACACAAGGAATCCAGGACAGATAAAACTCCCAAGACCAATAACAAATGTAGCAATCCCAAGAGGGTAAGGTCGGAAAAAGCTTCTGGATTCCAAATGCACTTCAAATTAACAGCTTCTTTCATCCACTTGGGAAGTTAACTGATGTCCTTAAAGTTCATCAAGAGGCTGAGCCCTGTTGGCGTGGTGGTGTGGGGGACTGCAGCCCACAGGGTTGGCAGTTCAAATCCAGCTACAGCTCTCCAGGAGCAAGACTGGAATTCCTACTCCCACTAGGGCAGTGATCACACACACAACACACGTGTTTTTCATCAGTTGACATTTCACTTTTTTTGAAGTGAGAAAACACTTTTCCCCCTAGCACTGCCTTTGTAGCCTGTGTTCCACATCGAAACAGTTTCTGTGGCATGTTTCTGAATAGGAAACAAAATTTAATAGCTGCACACTGTTCTCTTAAAACCACCAACAGCACAAAGTGCGGCTAGAGCAAAGCTGCTTTTACCAAAAATTCAGTGGCCAGGGAGAACCTTCTCAGATGCCATGGGGTGCACGAACTGAGTTAGTTATGCTCCCCTCACAGGAAAAATGCATACTATTAAAGCTCCGCCCAGCACGAGTCTGGTTGAGTGAAATCACTCACTGAGACCTCCAAGTTAGCCCCCATTCTCCTCCCTTTCCTGGCTACATAAGATCTCTTTGAGACATCTCCAAACTCAGCATCCCCGAGTTTACTACCTGTAGCTATGCTGTTTCCCCAGCCCAGGTACCCTGCTGACTTGTTAAGAATGGGTGCTAGCTGAAGAACCAGAGCAGACCAGGAGATCAGAAACAGAAATCTTGTCGTCTTGCTTGGGTTTCCGAGGACATCCTTGGCCTGTGACAGCAAGGTGGTCGATGCCCATCTTCCAATACACCAGAAATACAGCCAGTGTAACCCCAAACAACAAAAATAAGAACAAATTGTTTCTAATTTCCCTTACCCTCAAAACAACCAATAAAACAGGGCAACACATATACAGGTGTGCTAAAATATTTCTAGACAGTCAAAGACAGCCTTCCTACCCCACCCCCTCACACCTTAAAACTACTTTTTTCTTTTTTTTTTTTTTTTTGGCATCATTGCCCTCTGGTGGTGATGGGAGCTACCCAGCCTTGCTGCTGTTGGATTTGAACTGCCAAGTCAATGGACCACAGTTCCACACTCAACCACTACACCACCGGGGCTCAGCTGACAAAACTACTTTCTTAAGGAATCTTCTTGAGGTTGTGCTTCCATACAAACAGGGCACAGCCCAGGGAAGAGGCAGGCGTAGGGTCTTGTGGGCAGGAAGTTCTCGGCAGGCCAGCAGAAGAGGGACACCCATAATGTCATCTGGGTGCCCAAGTCCATGAACTGGGAAGTCACCAAAGAAAATTGAACTGCTGCCCCCTTCAGAAACGTGTCTCCTTTTCTGCCAATTCCTGGAAGTCTTTTGGGAAAATAGTTATATGGGAATGAAAAACTTAGATAAGAAAAACGTGCTGTAGGAGATACGAAAACCATTGATAGGATGGTCTGTCATACTTGATTCAGAAGAGTGGTGTTACACAGTCAAAAGGCAATCCACGGGCTGAGCCCCGGTGGCGTAGTGGTTGAGTGCAGGACTGCAGCCCATTGGCTTGACAGTTCAAATCCAGCAGCAACTCTCTGGGAACAAGGCTGGGCCTCCCACTCCCACCAGAGGGCAGTGAAATCCCCCTTCCCCCCAAAAAAGGCAATCCACAGCTGTACTGAAAGGACGAGGAGCAGGAAAAGGGGCGGAGAAGAGGCAACTCACAAGGAGTGGGAAATATCCCAAACTGAGAAAGTCTGAAATAACAGAAGCAGAATGTTTAGAAATAGAGGTAAATACTACAAGAAAAGCTGAAACAAGTGTTTATTTCTGAGGTCTGGTCACAGGCGAGAAAGCAATTTTTTTTGGTCTTACACTTTTTTTTAGTTTTATATGGCTTTAAAACTACTTTGATAAAATTATATTCTAGAAGTTACACATAAATTCATTCTGTTACTCCCTTGTTAATCAGAATGTCACACATTCCAATAGAAGAAATTGATGTCAAATGATCAAAGACGATTATGCTTGCCTTGAAGTAAAAATATGCAGGAGAACTATCTGTGCTGGAGGACTTTTCACCACTTTCTCTGCATTGGGTTTTTATTTAAACTTAATCATGTTTCTTGCTGCTTCTCAATTGCAAGGGAATTTTGTAAATGGGCTCTTCAGTTCGATGTTCCTCTTAACCTTTGTGTTGAGAACGTTACGTGCCTTTTTGCTCATCTGGGTGACATTTCAGGAAACCTAGCCCTGCTGATGGATGGTCAGAGAGGAGCCCTGGTTTAAAGGGTTAAAATGGACAGAGAAGGGTGTTGTTAAAGCGCAGAAGAACAATGGAAAAGAAAGTGAAACTACTGGGAATAAGAAAAAAAAAGAGAAAATGAAACTTACTGGGAAGGATCAGGCTGCTCACGAAGGTTGGGTTTGCAAGTTAGTGATGGCAGCTTGGGAGGATTTATGTGAACCAAAATCGATTCATTTGTGGTGTGGAATTGTAGATGAAACTAGGGGATGTTACTGTTAGGCTGAACACAGGGTAGTTTTATGAGCCAAGTGCTTCTATTATTTGACATTTGGGTGTGAGAGTGAAAAGCCATCTTTTCAAAAGTTACTTGTTAACTTATTCCAGGACCAGTTATTCAATACGCACGGTGAGGTAGAAGCTGGGGCCAGGAGAATACACAGAGGAGTGGGTCGGTGTGAGTCTCTGACCTCTGCATTCTCTCTCATGGAGGAAAGCAGGCAGGCACTGGCATAGAGATCACAGAGCCGAGAGTCTGGTGGAGTGGGGAGGGGGGGGGGGGGGGGGGGGGGGGGGGGGGGGGGGGGGGGGGGGGGGGGGGGGGGGGGGGGGGGGGGGGGGGGGGGAGACCCAGAAGCAGCAGCTGTCAGTTTCTGTTTGAGGGGATCGGAATAGAGGTGGTGTCTGAGCAGTGCTCTGGAGAATGAATAGGATGAGGAGGTTCCTACTGCATTAAAAAAGCAACCAGCCCCGGTGGCGTAGTGGTTGTGTGCAGGACTGTGGCCCACTGGGTTGAAGGTTCAAATCCAGCTGCAGCTCTCCAGGAGCAAAGCTGGGCCTCCTACTCCCACCAGAGGGCAGTGATGCCCCCCTTCAAAAAAAATAAGAAAAAGAAACCAAGGTGAAGGAACTGCAGCTGATTCTGACCCTCAATAAAGGGTTAGGAAGACTTACAGAGTTAGTGGTGGAGCCTGGAGCTGGAAGCTGTAATCAATTTCACTGGGTAGAAAGTGGGGGTGTCCAGCAAGTCACTCTGGCTGGAAACTGCTGACACCGGGCCTCAGGCTTGCTGACTCAGGGTGATGGGAGCACCCAGACACTGGACACCCCCACAGTGTATGAGTCTTCAATGCAGCTGTTGGAGCAGAGCCAGGCTTGCAAATGGCCTTCCCTGCCCCTTGCCAAGAGTGACTGCACTAATTTTTTTTCCCTTAATGTTGGTTTAAAATATAGTCTTATTCTGACCCAGAGCAAGCCCCAGGCACAGCAGAACAAAACTGCCCGCTTCTGTGCCACCCTTGTTGTGCTTCCTGTGCCAGAGCCCATCGATGCAGCCGTGGGTGAATCTATCCCTCTGAGCCCCTTCCTCTTTCAGTCACCCCTCCACTTGACCAAGCAGGAGCCCTTCCGTCGAAGTTCCCTGAGACCCGAGGGGCCCATCCTCCGGCACCTCCAGGAAAGGTCTAAGAATGTCCAGTAAAGCTGACCCATATGCTGTCAAGGTTCAAGACTAGAGCTTATATATTGTCATCTGGGACATTGCCATGATCACACACATGATTCAAACTCAGCGAGGTAGATTTCAAAACATTCCCGTAAAGTTGAAGAACAAGGAAAACAATGCGGAAAATTGCTGAGACGCGCTCGTGGCCACTCAGGTGATGAAACGAATAAAGCTCATAAGCACAAAGCTGAGACTAGTGTTTCCTCTGCTGCAGAGGAAGACAGAGACACAACTTCTGGTTGTATTTATGCTGTTGGATTTTGTGATTGGAGTGATTATCAAAAACAAAATCCATTGTCATCAAATCCATTCTGACTTAGAAGCCCCCTAGTGAGTAAAACTGCCCCTTAGGGGCACCAGACTAAATCTTCACAGGAGAAGACAGGCTCGTCTTTCACCCGCAGAGTGCTAGTGGGTTAGAACCACTAACCTTGCAGGTAGAGGTCTAATTTTTTTTTAGGTCTAATGTTTATGTTTCTGCCCACTCTTATAGCCACTGTGCCTCAATCCATCTCCTTGAGGGGCTTCCGCTTTTCCACTGCCCAATCTACTTGTGTCTAGTATGGTGTCCTTTTCCAGGGACTGGTCTCCTGAGAAATATGTCCAAAGTGCATCTTCCAAGACAGATGTCTTTATTCTCCCACAATCCATGGAAATTTACATATTTTCTTTTAGTTTACCTTATCCCATAAGACAAGAGATTCAAATAAAGAACAGGCACCAAATTTGGTTAGTTCATATGCTTCATGACAGCATCCCGGAGCCAGGTTTTCTCCATTTCTCAACCATTTTCAACATTTTTATCTTCGGGGGAGGAAGATAGCACTTAGAAGTGAAGGCAATAGACTTCTTGATTTATATCCTGTGTGTGTGTGTGTGTGTGTGTAAAAGCTTTCCCCTAATCAAGGACTGAAAGGAGCCCTGGACACAGTGCTTAAGCTCTGGGCGGTTCTGATCACCAGCCACTCCATAGGATAAAGATGCAGCAGTCTCAGATATCCGACATCTAAGAGGCAGAACAAATCCAAAGGTGAAGGGGAGGGGCATGGAGTGGAGACCCAATGCCCATCTGTAGACAATTAGACATGCCCTCACAGAGGGGTTGAAGGGAAGAGATGAGCCGGTCAGGGTGCAGTATAGCACTCACTGATAAAACATATCTTTCCCCCTAGTTCTTTAAGACTTCCTTCTCCCCACTATCATGACCTCATTTCTGCCTTATAAATCAGATTAGTCCAGAGCATGCACACTGCTACACATAAGAGCCAGCAAAACTGGGAATCCAGGATAGATAACCCTCCCAGGGCCAACAAAGAGAGATACCAGGAGAGTGAGGGGAGTGTCGGGGGAGAGGGGGGGAATTGATCACAAGGATCAACTAGAACCCTTCCAGGGGGACAAATAACAAAAGTGGGTGAGGGATGATGGAAGACAATGTAAGATATAGAAAAAATAATTACAACTTATCAAGGGTTCATGAGGGAGGACAGGTGGGGAAAAGAGGGAGAAGAAATGGGGAGCTGATCTCAGGAGCTCAAGTGGGAAGAGAATGCTTTGGAAATGGTGACGGCATCATATGTGCAAATGGGCTTGACACACTAGAGGAATGCATGGATTGTGATGAGATGTAAGAGCCTCCAATAAAAGTATTTTTAAAAATTTTGCAGCTGTCTCTTTCCTCCTAGATTTACAGTCTTAGAAACAGTTTTACCTTGTCTTCAGTTCTCAGAACCTGTGGGTATCGACCTCGTTGGGGGGTCAAAGGACCCTTTCTTTCACAGGGGATGCCTAAGACCATCGGAAAACACATGAAGACTGTACCATGCTACATCATGCTTCAAGACAAAATTTCATTTGTTTGTAATTAGAAATGAATATTTCACAATATATAATTACATACTGTTTTTGTGACCAATCACTATGCTTTAATGATGTTCAATTTGTAACAATGAAAATACATCCTGCGGCTGAACCCCAGTGGCGTAGTGGTTGTGCGCGGGACTGCGGCCCACTGGGATGGAGGTACAAATCCAGCTCCACAGGAGCAAAGGCTGGGCCTCCTATTCCCATCACCTGAGGGCAGTGATTCCCCCCCAAAAAAAAAATACATCCTGCATATCAGAACATGACGATTCGTAACAGTAGCAAAATTACACTTACGAGGTAGCAACAAAAATGCTTATATGCTTGGGGGTCACCACAACGTGAGGAGCTGCATTAAAGGGTGGTGGCATTGGGAAAGTTGAGAACCACTGTCCTATAGGGTCCCTGTGAATCAACCAATGCCGCGGTCCCGCGCGCGGCCGCTGTGCCACCGGGGCTCAGCTATCTGACCTAATTTCATCATTTAAAATGCCTCCCAAACTTTTCAAGCTAGCTTATCTATAATATATAGCATATGCAATTTCTCCTATTGCTATAAGACAAAAGATTCAATTAAAGTGACTGCACTATTTAACAAAAAATAAATCAAAAATAAATTTAAAAATAAATAAATCAAAAAAATCAACCAGTCAGCACACCTGGAACTAGATAAGGGTGGAGGGCTATACATAAAAATGAGATCATAAAAACTTGAGAACAAGGGGGATCCAAGCAGAGACCCAAAGTCCATCTGGAACATCACCCTGCCCCCCACCCCCACCCCCACACACACACATACAGGTAAAGCACTGGTGAAACACACAATGCGCCTCTGGTCCCTTGAGGCCACCTCACTCATGATCTCTGTCCTGGCTCACGGCAGATGAGGCCGGACCATGCACACAGGTATAGAAGAAATAAGAGCTCACACAACACATGGAATCTAGGAAAAAGATGCGAATAGTGATACCAGAAGGGGAAGGGGAAGGAGGGAAGAGGAACCTATCACAATGATTACCATAACCCCCCCCCCCACACACACACACACACACACCCCTCCAGGAGGAAGAACAACAGAAACCATGGGGGAAGGGAGACAGCAGCAGGTGTGAGATATGAAAATAATAATCATTTATAACCTATTAAGGTTGAGTAGAGGGAGGAGGGTGGGAAAAAAGAGGAGCCGATACCAAGGGCTCAATAGAAAGTAAAAATCTAGAAAAGAGTGATGACATATATACAAATATGCCATACAATTGGTGTATGGATTGTAATGAGTTTTGAGGCTGAGCCCTAGTGGTGTAGTGGTTGAGTGCGGGACTGCGGCCCGCAGGCTCGGCGGTTCAAATCCAGCAACAGCAAGGCTGGGTAGCTCCCACGACCACCAGAGGGCAGTGATAACCCCCCAAAAATAGAGTTTTAAGAGCTCTCTTCCCCCCCCCTCCCCCACCAAATAAAATGAGCTTTTAAGTTAAAACTTTTTATTCTAAGTGAGATCATATGAGAAAGGAGTTGAGGACAGTGACTGGGATACTAAGGCAGGCCTATTCCTAGAAGACGCCGAACTCCTCTGACAGCTGACTTTGCCCGATGGCTGACATCTCAAGGGGTCCTCAGAACTGATCTCCATCGGGGACTCTCCAAGGTGGCTCTTGCACCTGCCCCCAGTTTCCTCTACATTTCTTTCACAGGCATGCCACCTAATAAATTTCTCTTGCATCCTAATCCCCTCTTGATATCTACTTCACAGAAGACCCAGACTCAGTCTCCCATCAACGCACAGTGACCTCTTCTACCTACTGATGATCCTTGATCTTCCTTTCTTTCTCTTTCTCTCATTCTTCTTTCTTTCTAACTCTTGCTATGAAGGAGGTGGTGTGCACAGATCAGATCATCATTTTTGCCCTCAACAATTGATCCAACCTTCCAATGGCTTGCTCCAATGTCACGTTGGTTTTGCCCATTTTTCTCTTGTAGGATATGATCTTCTCTTCACCCTCGTTAACCCTTTTTTTCCCTCCAGCCACTTATTTCCCATGAGCTCCTTTCCCCTGCCAGCTCAAGCAACCACCAGAGTCTGTTTCATTTGGTATAAAAATGTTTTCTTGAGTTCTCATACAATATTTGTCCTTTTGGGACAGACGAACTTCACTCACCACCCTTCTCTGCCAGCTGGTCGTCCTCTGGTGGCTTGTGTGTGGCTGTGATGCTGGGAGCTGTGCTACCAGCAAAGACCAGCAAGGTCACCAAAATGAACAGGTTTCAATAGAGCTTCCAGACTAACAACAGATTCTGAAGAAGGAATAGACCACTGAAGAGGAATTAGCCACTGAAAACCTGATGGATAGCAGGACACCATTGCTTGGTACTGAAACCTTCCAGGATTGCAGCAGAACATTGTCAGATTTAGTGCCAGAAGATGGCCTATTCGGTCCGAATGCACACAAAATAGAACTGACAAAGAACTGCCTGCTAAAAATACTGTTGACCCTTGGGGCTGAGCCCTGGTGGCATAGTGGTTGAGTGCGGGACTGCGGTCCACAGGATTGGCGGTTCAAATCCAGCAGCAGCTCTCCAGGAGCAAGACTGGGCCTCGTACTCTCACCAGAGGGCAGTGATGCCCACAAAACAAACAAACAAACAAAAAAAACAAAAAATACTGTTGACCCTACAGACACGGATGGAGTACAGCCCATGGAAGTAAAGGCTTCAGGACCTCCATTTGCTGCTGGAGCATGACTCAAAATGAGAAAAAGAAGAAGAAGAAACAAAAAGCAGGTGCAGACATCAATTAACAACTGGAATTTGGATGTACTAAATAGGAATCTAGTACAATAGAGAGTTGGCAAAAAGGAAGTGGAACTCACAAAGAGCGACATTCTAAGGAAGCATTAGGGAGATGAATGGACGGCCATTGGTCATTCTGAATCAGAAAATCACATGGTTTACTATGCCAGGAATTATGAATTCAAGAATAATAGTGGTGCATTCTTGCAGAGGGATTGCAAGGAGGAGATGAGCCAGTTAAGAAACAGGGTAGTAACCATGAAATATGCAACCTTCCTCTAGTTCTCAAATGCTGCCTCCCACGCACTATCATGACCCCAATTCTACCACATAAATCCAGCTAGACCAGGAGACATACAGTGAAGTTGGAAATATGGGAAATTTAGGATAGATGACCCCTCAAGACTAGTAATAGGAATGATAATACCAGGATGGTGGAGGGATGGTAGAATAAAAAGGGAGAACCAATTTCAGGGATCTACACGTAGCCTCCTCTCTGGGACATGGGCAACAGGGAAGTGAGTATTGGGACACATTGGACAGTGTACAATATGAAAATAATAACAATTTGTAAATTACTAAGGGTTCATTAGGGGGAGGGTGGGAGGAAGGGAACTATAGGGCTCTGATACTGAGGCCTAGATGGAGGGAGGATGTTTGGAGAATGATGATGGCATAAGCATGTAAATGTGGCCTGCATACAATTGATGTATGTATGGACTGTGATGGAAGTTGTATGAGCCCCCAATGAAATGATTTATTTTTTAAAAAAAGGAGATTTCAATATGTAAGGAATGCTGCATGGTTTAAAAATGAAGAAAGGTGTGTGTCAGAATAAGCATCCCCTCACCATACTTACTCAATCTCTATGCTGAGCAAATAATTAGAGAAGCTAGATATGAAAAAAGGAGTGGAGCGGCAGGATTGGAGGCTTATTAACAACCTGGGGCGTGCAGATGCTCCAGCGCTGTTTGCTGCAAATGAGAGGGACTTGGGGCACTTGCTACTAAAGATCGAGGGTTGCAGCCTTCAGTGTGGCTTGCAGCTCAAGACCACCATTCTCCCAACGAGACTGAGCTAGACCAACCGGTAGCATCACAATAAATGGGGAAAAGCCAGGTCTTCAGGGGTTTCATCTTGCGTGGGCTCCTGGGAGCAGCAGTCAAGAAATCAGAAGATGCACTGCATGGGGTCGATTTGCTGAGGAAGATGTTGTTACAGGATTGTAAGGCAAATGTGTCGTGTTGAGGACTAAGTTGTGCCTGATTCAATCGCTTCCTGTGCATGTGAAAGTTGGCCATCGAATAAGGAAGACTGAAGAAGAATCGATGCACATAAATTACATGGCTGGCAAAGACTATGGAAAGTGCCACGAGCTGCCAAAAGAACCAACAAATCTGTCCAGGAAGAAGTCCAGCCAGAATTCCCCTTAGAAGCAAGGAAGGGGAGACTTCATCTCTATGTGAGAGCAATTAATTGGGGCATTGATCAGGAGAGACCAGTGCCTGGAGAAGAACGTCGTGCTTGGTAAGATAGAAGGCCAATGAAAACGAGGAAGCCCCTCGGGGCAGTGGAGTCACACAGCGGCTGCAACAACCGTGAGGATGGTTGTGTTGCCTGATGTGCTCCACAGGGTCCCTGTGAGTCCCGAGCCAACTTGAGGACCCCTGACAGTAATCGCCACCACCACAACTCATCAGAATGCCCTGCAAGTCCATCCGTGTCGGGAGGTGTTTCACAGTTTCATCGCTATGATTTAACGTTGCTTACTGGTCCATTGAGCGTATGGGTCCATATGTGTGGATGTGTCGCTAGTGCTATGTCCCTTATTTCTATCAAGTAACCCAAGTGCAGGTCACTGGGATTTGTAATCCCAATCTCTTGAGGATGTGCCATCCTGCTTTCCCCAGTGGCTGTACTGGCTGACAGTCTCACCAGAAGGGTTACAATAGAAATATAGGAGGTACAGTTCTTTAATTTGATGAAGTATATACATAAAAAAATCCACAATTCCTATTATAATGGAAAAGGCTGAATGCTTTTCTGCTAAGATCAGGATCAAGGCAAAAATGTTCCCTCTCATTTTTTCTTGTTCTATATTTTACTGACAGTGCAATAGACCAAAGAAAGATCACAAATATTGTTCAAAAAAAGTAAAATTACCAGGCTGAGTCCCAGTGGCGTAAGTGGTTGAGTGCAGGACTGCGGCCCGTGGGCTTGGCGGTTCAAATGCAGCGGCGGCTCTCAGGAGCAGCACTGGTAGCACCCACGACCACTAGAGGCAGTGATGCCCCCCACCCCCCAAAAAAGTAAAATTACCTTTATTCAGAGATTAGCTGTACCAAAAGAAAACACTAGGGAATATTAAAAAATGATTAGATTTCATAAATGAATCCAGGAAGTTTCAGGAAACAAGGTTTATATTACATACAATGGCATCAAAATCCTCAAAGACTGAAGTGTGGGTTTTTTTCAGTTGCACAAGGCCTTTACACCAACAGGTACAAAACACCACTGAGGATGAGAAGTCAAAGAGGATCTAAACACATAGGAAGATTGGCCATAGTTCTTAAACTATCAGTTCTCTTCAACCAGCTTTTTAGTTATTGGGATAAATTGAAAACATAGTTCAAATTTTAATTTAGAAACAGAAAGAGCGCCCTGGTGGTGCAGTTGTTGTGTGCAAGGCTACAGCCCATAGGGTTGGTGGTTCAAATCCAGCAGCAGCTCTCCAGGAGCAAGACTGGGCTTCCTACTCCCACCAGGGCAGTGATGCCCCCCCCCTCAAAAAAAAAGGAACAGAAAGAACCTAGAATAACCCAACAAGTTTCATTAAAAAAAAGCCACGTCAAAGGGCATATAATTTCTGATTTCAAGATTTACTAGAAAGGCACAGTAACTATGAAAATGCGTTATTGACATACGAATAAGTCAGAAAGAATATAGTCCAGAAATAAACTCACCTGTATATGGCCAATTTTTTTTTAACCAAGAACCAAAGGAATTTTTTGTTTTGTTTTTTGGGCATCACTGCTCTCCGGTGGTGGAGTAGGAGGCCCAGCCCCACTGCTGGAATTGAACCTCCGTCCCAGTGGGCCGCAGTCCCGCGCACAACCACTACGCCACCAGGGCTCAGCCGAACCAAAGGAATTTAATGGAAAAAGAAGTCTTTTCAAAAAAATGTTTGTCTATCTATATAGGTAAAATGATCTTGACATTTACTTCCTACAAAACAAAAATGGATCCAAGATATAAAATATAAAAAGCTTCCAAAAGAAAATTTGAAACTTTAGGCTGCGGGTAAGATGGAGTAAATAAACACACATCCAGCTTGTCGACTGCAGCTACAACCCTGAAGAAGAGGCGCGAAGTCTGTGGACTCTGACAAGGTAACAAGAGCAGCAAAGCAGGGAAGGAAGCCAGACTGCAGCATCACCAATCTAGCCATGTGTTGCCTTGAGTTCTTTATCCTCATGTAGCTCCCAAATCCCAGAGTTTTGCAGCAGGACGAGCCAAAGGGAATCCCTAGCTTTCTGGTTCGAGGAATGGGAATTACAAGCTCTGGAATCCAGAGAAGGGAAATAGCCCATTTGTTTTCTTTTCTATGCCCTCCCTCCCTTCTTTCTCTTTTTATTTTTCTCATGCTCAAAATGTCGGGCAAATTCCAGTCCTAAAGCTGCAATTCTGCGATGATGTTGGTGAAATCTAAACTACAGTCTGAAGAGTATATATGGTGGAAAGGGGGCAGGGAGGCAGCATGGGGAAGTGAGCAAGGGGGGGGGTTTACATATATATTTATACACATATATCCTCGCATGTATCCATTCAGGAGGAAAACCCAGTAATGGGAAACGCACGGCCATCTGAGTAGAATGAATCATCCGTTTTATATCCAAGAGGCTAGAAGAGGGTGGCCTGAGAGCTAGGGACTGTGGGAAATTGTGGAGGGTGGGAGAGTGGGAGTCAACATTCTGTCAACTCCGCCTGGCCAGCAGTCTTCTTAGTGGTTTGACAATGAAGATCCAGTCATCTCTCATGATGAGACCTAATGATATAATCAGTCCATGAAGGGCTCTCTGTGAGCAGCGAGTCTGTTGTAATAAGATTGGTGTGGAGTGCAACACTATTTGGGCCACAGCCCTGATGCAATCAAAAGTGAGTTTCCTTGGGTGTGTGACCCAGGTCCTCTATAAGTGGGAGATATGGAAAAGTTCATTTGCATGTTGCTGGTTCTGAATCCTTCTATCTGATTCATCAGCCTTCAGTTCTCTGGACTTGAGCCAATGGCCTGCCATATTGCCTGGTCTTCCTGAGAGTAGTCAGAGGCCTGGCATCTGACCTGTCAACCTTGGATTCATCTGCCTCTGCAGTCACAAACCTGACCTCCTGACCTTCTATTCATCAGTCTCTGAAGCTACCACCTATGACCTTCCTGCCGACCTTGGATTCATTGGCCTCTGCAGCTATGTAAGTCAGGAAAAGTTTCGAGCCTAACCCCTGACCCAGAGAGCTTGCCTAGACCTGGATGTACCCACTTTTACACCCAGTGTGAGCCACTTTTTTAATATACATTTCTCTCTTTCCCTAGATAGTTGCCTACATATAGATATATAAGCATATCTAGTTTGACTTTTCTAAGTAACCCAACTTAAAACCATAAAGGATCCCATAACAAAAGGATCCCATAAAGATCTGTATAAACTCCTTGGCTTAGTCTTTAGCTTGGCACACATGAATCTGCCCTACGTAACTTATTGTAAATTTTGAGGAATGAACTATGAGGTAGACCACTGCCCAGGACTCAGACTAGTCCCTGGCTGGGGCATATGAAAAAAAAAAATAGGCTCAACTAGCACTTTAAAAACTTTAAAATATTAATGACATTAAACCACAAAGATGGTTTGAAATTTGCAACCTGAATCTAATCAGGTTGAGTTCTTACTTAAGAGACAAACAGAAACTAACCCAACAATGGTTTTGATAGGTTGAACAAAGACAAAAGGTCTAATAAAATCCAAAATGGCTAGGGTGCAATATATATCTGAGATGACCAGATAATAGAAGAGAAACAATTTCTTTCTTTGTGTGTGTGTGTGTGTGTGTGTGTGTGTGTGTGTGTGTGTGTGTGTGTTTGTGGCATCACTGCCCTTTAGTGGTGGGAGTAGGAGACCCAGCTTGCTGCTGGATTTGAACCTCCAACCCAGTGGGCCTCAGTCCCGTGCACAACCACTACGCCACCAGGGCTCAGCCAAGAGAAACAATTTCAAGCAGCTATTAATGTGGTAGGTTATTTGTTGAACTGCAAGCCACAAGGTCAGCAGTTTGAAACCAACAGTCACCCATGGTAGAAAGATAAGGCTTTCTACTTCCATAACGAATTTCCGTCTCGGAAAGCCAGAGGGGCAGTTCTGATGTGTTCTCTAAGCTCTCCATGAGACAGCACTAACTTGAAGCTAGTGAGCTGTTACAGCCATGCTTCCACAAGTGAGTGCCAACACCCTGGAAATCCACTGAAAAATTGTAAAGGCTAAGCAGAGAAACAGAAGTTACAAAATTGAAAACAATGGAAATTTTAGATTTAAAAAAAATCTCAAAAGCTGCTACATAAAAATAATGCTCTACAAAGAGAATAATAGTCATTCAAATAGCTACAGACATCTTGTCAGAAATCATGTAACCAGAACCAACAAATAAATTGTGCTGTCCACTCAGGATTCTATTGTTAATCTTCAGGACAGGGTGACATACAGGCATTCATCTATGAAGGAAAACGAAGAGAACTGTTGCTTGCAGACCTCTTAAAGCATGTTAAAGGAAGTTCTTCGAGTCAAATGGAATTGGTACTAGATGAAATCATAAAACTTCAAGACTAGAAAAATCACATGGGTAAATATGATTCAGCATTTTTTCTCTTCTTTTAAAAATAGGTATGATGTTTGAAAATTTTTAAATTTACTTTTGCTGCAAGTATATCCATGAATATGGTGGAACAAACTGGGGACAAAGTAATGAAAACTTCTTAGACATAACTAAACACTTTGAAGGAACAAGTGGCTGAGCCTGCGGAATCTGGACCAAATTCCCGGGAAACACCAAGGTCAGTTGGCATAACATATGTCATAAGAAAATGCTCTCCATGACTGTTTTCCCAAGTGGATGATACTGCTCTGGGGGCACTGGAATGATCCAGGGGGATTGAAAAGGTAGGTACTTATATTTTATTCTAGATTATCATTCTGGGCTGTCATTCAAAACGTTTAATTGTCAGGGGACACTGAGTGTTTTGGGTATTTTTTCCTGCCAAGGGGGCTGTAAGCCAAGTGTAGGAACATATATTCAGCATCTTAATGACTGGAATGTGTGTAATGACTGGAATAATAACTCAGAAGCAGCCATCTGAAAACAGCTATTGGTCTCTCCCAATTCAAAGGAAAGAGCAGTGATACACATCATAGAATATATGAAAACAATTAGTCCTGTAGATTAATGGATCATAGAAACATAAATCACTACAACTCTGAGCCTAGAAGAATTAGATGGTGCCCAGAGACTGTCATCACCTGGTCTGAAAAGGATCACATCAGAAGGTTCCTGAGAGAGGAGGGAAAATGTGGGACAAAACTCAAAATCATAAAAGAGGGCAACCTGACTGGTTGATTTTGAATTTGGTGAGACCCTGAGACTCTGGTTCTTCATTCTTCAGGTCTGGAACTGAATTTAATTTCATATTAGAATATATAACCATTTAAAATCTAAAGGGAGCATTTACTCAAGAAGAAAGTTCAGCAGGTTAGGAAAAAGGGGGAATGGAAAGAGAAAACACAGAGAGGAAGTTGGATGGGTGAGGGAACATTGAAGAGATTGTAGTGGATCAGTTGAACCATAATTGTATGAGTTGTTGAATGTAAAACTATGATCTGCTTTATAAGCTTTTATCTAACTCACAGTCTGTTAGTCCAGGTAGACTAGAGAAACAAATTCTTAGTCACGCATATGTATATAAGGGAGAGGTTTATCTACAAGAGAAATTGAGAAAGCATCCCAACCCAATCCAGTCCAAGCCTACAAATCTGTTATTAGCCCATATATCTGATACCAGTCTATAAGCTCTTCAGATTTGCAAGGCACATGCAATGATGCCAGGATAATCAGAAGCCAGTGGGTGCCAAGTCTTGTGTCTCCATGGTGGTAGAAGCATCTCAGCGCTGGCAGGGGCCTCTCTGTAGTTTCTCAAGCATCTCAGCACTGGCAGAAGTCTCTATGTGGTTTTTCCCGGCTTCAGAGGTCTGCTTCCATCTGGATAAGCCCATGTGGGCTTCTCTAGTTTCCAGAATTCAGGATCTATCAGCATGCTTCTGTGTTGTCTCGTCAGTAGACTATCTCCAAGAGATTGTCAATAGTCTCTCACCTCCACAGGGAAATAAGGCCAGATTTCCCAGAATTCTCAGAGAAAGCAGTCTCATTGACTTTCTCCAGACTGACAGACTAGACTCCACCTCTACACTCCCAGTCATGAAACTGATACCAAAGTACATGACTGCCACACACAGTAACTTTTTTTAAATCACAAGAATAAGTAAAAATAGTACATTGTCTGGTGAGGTAATCAATTTCTGTAAACACAATTCATATGAAAACTAAACTATAAAGAGGTGAGGATAAAGATACTTAGATGTTGGCAGTGTTTCTCTGTTTCACTTGAAATAGTGATGTATCAGTTCTAACAATACTGTCAAACATTAAATATACATATTCTAATCCTTACAGCAACTACTGCAAACACACAAACAAAACTATACAGAGGAAAATGGCTAAAAACCTAACATCAAATCTTAAAAAATTAAAATATCTTACAGGAAAAAAGAGAAGGAAAACTAGAATAACAAAATGTAAGGAAGATATAGAGAAAACAAATAAAATGGTAGATTAAAGTCCAAATATATCAACAACTATAATATAAATGGGTTAAGCACATGCATTAAAATACAGAGATTGTAGGGCTGAGCCCCAGTGGCGTAGTGGTTGTGCGTAGGACTGCGGCCCGCTGGGTTGGAGGTTCAAATCCAGCAGCACCCTCACCACCAGAGGGCAGTGATGCCCCCCCCAAAATACAGAGATTGTAAGGTTGAATGAAAAACAAACCCTGATTCTATGTTATGTGCAAAATATTAATTTTAAATAAATTGATATTGTTAGGTGTGGTTCAATTCAACTCATAGTGACCCTATTTATAATAGAATGAAACACTTCGTGGACATGTGCAGGTAGTTTTTATTAAAAATATGCGATGCAAACAGAGCCATTAGGAAGCTAGAATGCTTATCTTACTATAAGACCAAATAGATTTCACATTAAAGGAACCAACTAACGATAAAGAAGGGGATGCCCTGGGATGGAAGTTCAATTCCTGCTCCCAGGAGCAGAGAGGCTGGGCCTCCTACTCCCACCACCTGAGGGCAGTGACGCCTGAAAAAAGAAGGGGATGCTATCACAAAACTCTGACAGTAAGATTTCAAAATAAATGAAGCAAAAACTGATAGACTTGAACGAGGAAGTGGACAGATTCAGAATTATAGTTGGAAGTTTCAGTATTATACTCTCAGCAGTCAATAAAAAACAAGCAGGAAGTCCACAAGGACATAGCACTTAAAATTGTAGCCACAAATAATGACAACCATGTAAGACCTGAAATAATACAAAGGACTCTCTGTGACCATAAAGGAATTAAGGAAGAAATAAACGAAACACATTGCAAATCTTCAAACTCTAGGAAACTAAATAACATGCTTTTAAATAATGGTGAGTCAAGGATAAGTCTTCCGGAAAGTTCTGTCGTATTTTGAACTGAACCAAACTCACTGCCATTGAGCCAATGCTGACTCACAGTGAGCCCCGGAGGGGTTCTGAGACTGTAGCTTTAAAAACTATTAAAAATCATTATATTAGGGGCTCTCACAGCTCTTATAACAATCTGAACATCAATTGCATCAAACACATTTATTCACATGTTTCCATTATCATTTTCAAAGCATATTCTTTCTGCTTGAGTCCTTGGTATCAGCTCCTCTTTTTTCCCTCCCTCCGCTCACCCACCTCATGAACACTTGGTAGCTTATAAATTATTATCATTTTGTCATGTCTTACATTGACTAATGTCTCCCTTCACCCACCTTTCTGTTGTCCATCCCCCTAGGAAGATCATTGTGACCCATTCCTCCTTCCTCCCCCCACCTTCCCCTCCTGGTATGGCTATTCTCAATATTGGCTAAAGTGACCAGATTTTAAGCGGGACACCATTGACCGGGGGAAGGGGGGGTGTTCTTAATTAAAAATTTGGTCCATAGAATGAAAAATAGTATTGTAATACATCTATTTTCATTTTAAAATGCTGCGAGACATTGTTAAATTGTTAAAAAGCTGGACGTCTGGTCACTTTACTCTAAGGGGTTTGTCTGTCCTGGATTCCCTGTGTTTCCACTTATCTGTACTCTTATCTGTACTCAGGCACATGTTCTGATCTAGTCAGGTTTGTAAGGTAGAATCAGGGTCATGATAGTGGGGGTTGGTGGGGAGGAAGCATTAAAGAACTAGAGGAAAGTTGTATGTTTCATCAGTGCTATACTGCACACTGACTGGCTCGACTCCTCCTCCTCGACCCTTCTGTAAGGGGATGTCCAATTGTCTACAGATGGGAGCTGGTATCAGGGACTCAAGTAAAAAGAAAATGTTTTGAAAGTGACGATGGTAACATATGTACAAATGTGTTTGACACATGGATGTATGTATAGATTGTGAAAAGAGCTATAAGATCCCTTAACAAAATGATACAGTTATCTATTATAAGGAGGGAATACATTTAAGAACATATCTATAGGTCAAATACAAGGGTAGCGGGCTGAGCCCCGGTGGCGTAAGTGGTTCAGTGCAGGACTGCAGCCCGCGGGACTGCAGCCCGTGGGCTTGGTAGTTCAAATCCAACAGCAGCTCTCAGGAGCAACACTGGATGGCGCCCACGACCACCAGAGGCAGTGATGCCCACAAAAACAAAAACAAAACAAAAAAGCAAAAAAAAAAAAATACAAGGGTAGCAGGTGGACCTTGGGCCCTCACCCAGGTGCTTCCTCAATGCAAGAACACTTTGCTCTATGACTCTGGTATTCCATGAGACTCACTGACCCAACACGATCACAGAAGTAAAATGGGTGCATAAGCAAATGTGGTGAAGAAAGCTGATGGTGCCCAGCTATCAAAGGATATATCGTCTGGGGTCTATCTGAAGATAAACAATAGACCATTTACCTGAGAAGAGACCACACCCCACACCCACACAGAAGAAGTACAACAGCCAGCATGGCCACAAGGTAGTGAAAGGTCTAGGCAATAGTCAGCAAAGGGGGTGGGGGGTGGAGAACCAAACACACATATTGCTGTGTGCACACATCCCCAAGGCGCCCACTGAGGACATGTGGGAGCATGAGCAAGAGTGGTGAAGAAAGCTGATGCCCAGCTATCAAAAGATATAGCATCTGTGGTCTTAAAGGCTTGAGCATAAATATGCAGCCATCTAGCTCAGGAGCAACAAAACCCACCATGAAAGAAGCTCATTTGCCTGTGAGGTGCTGAAAAAATCAGGTATCAGGCATCAAAGAAGAAAAATCAAAATCAATGGAACAATTGACTCCCGATATCTTTGAAGACAAATGGACATAGAGGCAAACAGAGTAGAAGAAACGATGATGCCCAACTACCAAATGATTGAATGTCTGGAGTCTCAAAGACTTCAAGATAAATGAGTTGCCATTCAGCACAAAAACAGCAAAGCCCACATGGAAGAAGCACACAGTATGTGTGATCAAGAGGGGCTGAAGGGAGCAGGTATCAGCATCAAATAACAAGAATCACATCATTACGAATGAGGAGGAGAGCAGGGTGGAGACCTAAGGCCCACTGGTGGGTAATTGGTCACTCCTTTACAGGGGAGTCACAGGGAGAAGACAGACCAGTCATGGTGCAGCCAGGCAGCAATGATGCATACAAGTTTCCTCTAGTTCCTGAAACTTTCCTCCCTCCCTGCAACCATCATGGTCCCAACTCTACCTTATAAATCCAGATAGACTGGAGAAGGTACACTAGTGGAGAGGGAGCTGGAGATATGGGAAACCAGGATGGGTGAGCCCCTTCGGACCAGTGGTTAAATTGGAGCTGCTAGAGGGGTGGAAAGATGGTGGGGTAGAGAGATGGGACCAACTGTAAGGATATACACATAAGCTCCTATTTGAAGGACGGGCATCAAAGGAGTGGGTTGGAGAAGAGGATGGGCAGTGTAAGATATGACAGAACAACAATAATTTATAAAGTATTGAGGGTTGATGGTGAAGGGAGAGCAGGGGAAGAGGGGAAGGGATGGAAAAGCCTATACCAATAGCTCAAGGGAAATGGTGGATGATTGGAGAATGATAACATGTGAAGGTGCTTGGCACAGTATGTTTATTTATGTATTGTGAAAAATGATGTACGAGCCCCCAATAAAATCTTTTTTTTTGGCATCACTGCCCTCTGGTGGTGGGAGTAGGAGGCCCAGCCTTGCAGCTGGATTTGAACCTCCAACCCAGTGGGCCGCAGTCCAGCACACAACCACTACGCCACTGGGGTTCAGTCCCTAAAATCACTTTTAATAAATAAAAAATCTATTTTCAATTGTGACTTATAGTCAAATGTAGCCAAGAAGTGTCTATGACATTTATACAGGTATAAATAAAGGCACATATATGTAAATATATGTAGCAATAGGGATATAGGTCTATGTACATATATTTATATATCAAGTATTAAAGTATCAGATAAACATTGGACCTTTAATTAAGTAATACCCAAAATGCAGGAACACTTTGTTCTAATAACCTGTGATACTCACCTACCCAACATGATTTTTGAAGACAAATGAGTGCATAAACAAATGTGGTGAAGAAAGCGGATGATGCCTCGCTATCAAAAGATACAGCGTCTGAGGTCTTAAAGTCTTGAAGGTAAGCAAGTGACCATCTGGCTCAGGAGCAAGAAAACCCACTATGGAAGAAGGACACCAGCCTGTGTGATCATGAGTTGTTGAAGGAATCAGGTATCAGGCATCAAAGAACAAAAAATCATATAATTGTGTGCTCACCTTCCCAATATGATTGCTGAAGACAAATGGATGCCTATGCAAATGTGGTGGAGAAAGCTGATGGTGCCTGGCTACCAATAGATAAAGCACCTAGGGTCTTAAAGACTTGATGGTAAACAAGCGGCCATCTAGCTCAAAAGCAACAAAGCCCACATGGAAGAAACACACTGGCCTGTGTGGTCACGGGGTGTCTAAGGGGTCAGGGATCAGGCATCAAGGGACAAAAAAGATAATATCATTGTGAATAAGGGGGAGTGCAGATTGAGGACCCAAAGCCCATCTGTGGGCAATTGGACATCCCCTTATAAAAGGGTCTCAGGGAGGAGATGAGCCAGTCAGGGTGCAGTGTAGCAATGATGAAACACACAACTTTCCTTTAGTTCTTAAATGCTTCCCCACTCTCACTATGTTGATCCCAGTTCTTTCTTTTTTTTTTTTGTGGGCATCACTGCCTCTGGTGGTCGTGGGCGCTATCCAGCTGCCACTGGATTTGAACCGCCAAGCCCACGGGCTGCAGTATCCCAGTTCTTTCTTACAAATTGGGCTGCACTAGAGGATGTGCACTGGTACATAAGAATTCTCAATCCAGGGCAGAGAAAGCTCTCAGGACCAATAATGGAAGTGTCGATGGAAAGTGGGGAGAGAATTGCAAAGATCAGCATATCACATTCCCCGCCCCAGGGTGATGAACAACAGCAACATGAGTAAAGGGAGTCAGAGATGGTGTAATATATGAAAATAATAATAAATTATAATTTATCAAGAGTTCATGAGGGTTGGAATGTTGGGGAGGAAAGAAAAAACTGAGCTGATGCCAAGGTCTCAAGTGGAAAGAAAATGTTTTAAAAAGGATGATGACAACATATGTACAAATGTATTTGACATGGGGATGTATGGATTGTTGAAAGACCTAAAAGAGCCCACAATAAAGTGATTATTAAAATTAAAACAAAGAAGTGCCTATAAATATTGAGAATAAAATTGCCTAGTATATTTTTAATTCTGTCACCACAGCTTAAGTGAACCTACAGACACTAGCCTTACCACTCATAGAAGTCTTCTTTTCTATGTTAGCTCTGAGCTTGATAGACAAATGTCACCCAACCAACCCATATAGCTTCCATATTTCTTCCCATACTACCCATGAGAAATATGACTGCTGTAGCCTTTTAACAAAACTATTCTTCTAACTGTTGGCATCACACCGCCCTTGTGGATGATAAGATAAAAGATAGACCTCTCCAAAAACTTTTTAAATCTTTTATGGGGACAGTGGTCTTATGCCTTTTATTTCTTTCAATACATCAAGTGTTGCCACCATGCTTATAAAGCCATTAGTCTTTTCTACCTTTAAAATTATTCTTTGTCAAAACCCTTCTCTGCTAGCCAAGACTGTATTTTTCTCTTACCCATCAGAGCTAAGTATCATAATCTCCACTTTCCACAATCCGTTCACTTGACAACCTGTCACAATCGCTTCTGTTCGGTGCCAACAAGTTGGCTCTGATTCACAACAACCCTATATGGGCACTGCACTATGCATCTTGTTCAAGGTCTTTCTTTACATTGAACCACGACTTGACAGTTCACGTCCCGCTCCAAAGACTCGTCTCTCTTGATAACATGCCCAGAGGATGTGAGTTGAAACCATCCTTATCATCCTTGTTTTTTTTAATCATTATATTGGGGTCTCTTATACCTCTTATCACAGTCTGTATGTACATCCATTGTGCCAAGCGCATTTGTACATATGTTGTAATTATCATCATCAGACCATTTTCTTTCTAATTCAATGGTTGGTATCAGCTCATTTCTGCCTCCCCAACTCATGAACCCTGGATAATTTATAAATTATTATTTTCATGTCTTATGACTACTGTTTCCATTCACCCACTTTTCTGTTGTCCGTCCCCCTGGAAGGGGGCTATATATCAATCATTATGATGTGATCAGTTACTCCTTTTTCCCCCAACCTTCCCCTTACCCCTGGGATTTCTACTCTCATTATTGCCCCTGAGGGGTTTCTCTCTCATGGATTCCCTTGTTTCTAGCTCTTATCTGTACCTGTGTACATGCTCTGGTCTAGCTGGATTTGGAAGGTAGAGTTGGGGTCATGATAGCGGTGAGGAGAAAACCTTAAGAACGAGAGGAAATGTTTGTTTGTTTTGTTTGGGCATCACTTGCCTCTGGTGGGAGTAGGAGGCCCAGCCTTGCTCCTGGAGAGCTGCTGCTGGATTTGAACTGCCAACCCACTGGGACACAGTCCCATACACAACTACTACGCCACCGAGGCTCAGTCCTAGAGGAAATGTATTTTGTTTCATCAGCACTATACTGCACCCTGATTGACTTGTGTCTTTCTTGTGGCCCTTCTGTAAGGGGATGGCCAATTATCTATAGATGATCTCCACTCCACACTTCCCCTCATTCACATTGATATGAATTTTTGTTCTGGATCTTTGATGCCTGATCCCATTGCCACCTCACGATCACACGGGCCGGTGTGCTTCTTCCATGTGGGCTTTGTTGCTTCTCAGTTAGATGGCTGCTTGTTTACCTTTAAGCCTTTAAGACCCCCGACACTATAGCTTTTAATAGCTAGGCACCATCAGCTTTCTTCACCACATTTGCTTATGCACTCATTTTGTCTTCAGCAATCACCATCCTTATTTCTAAGGAGCAACCTGACTATGCCTCTTCTAAAACAGTTTGTTTATTATTCTGGCATATTTAATATTTTTACCAACACATTAATTCATATGCATCAATTCTTCTTCTATCTTCCTTGTTATTCACAATTCAGCTTCCAGAAAGTATTTGAAGAGATTAAAAATACCACAGCATGGGTCAGACAAGGTCTTGTGCAGCTGATTTGCACAAAACATTATGGCGTTTGATTTCTTGACTGCTGCTTTCATGGGCATAGAGTGTGGATCCAAGTAAAATGAAATGCCTGACAACTTCAATCTTTTATCCACTTCCTACAATGTAGTCTGTGAGTTTAGTTGAGAGGATTTTGGTCTTAACATTGAATTGTAATTCACATTGAAAATGTATTCTTTGTCAGGGAGAAGGGCGCTCACAGTAGCAAATGAAGGGGGAAGGAGAAAGTGTGGAACGCATCTTGGCCCACAAATCCCTAACAGTGATATTCCTTTTAAGAGGAGCCAATGCACAGAGAGGACCACAATTCAAGATGTCATTCACTGATCCATATCACTATGAAGGACAACACTGGAGGTACAGTGCAGAAAGTGTGCCCGATCTGACCCCAACACCCTGGAGCAAAGCACTAAGGGGTGCAAGAGAAGAGCAAGGGGAGACAAGCAATGAAGTCCAGGGGGAATAT
>PVJH01015226.1:0-54294 GCA_004026705.1 Nesogale talazaci
CAGAGGACCCTGGCTGCCTGTCCACCCCCTGACAGTTGGTCTGACCTTTGAGACAGGACAGAGCTTTCTGACTCTGACTGAGGGGGAGAGATGGGGAATTCCAGCTGACTAGCCCGAGAGCCGTTTGGCCCACGTTGATCCTATGTGCTACCTCCCAGGCACTATGGGGGACAGGACAAGTCACCCCACTGAACACATGGGGCCATCAGCCCCGCTTTCTCAGATGCCCCCACCTGCTCCCTGTGCTGGAGCTGGGACCACGGCAGGAGGGATGTTTGGGGGGCCAGAACCAAAGTCTGTGGGTGTGCGATCAGCTCGCCAGACTCCCCCGGAGCAGCGAGCCAAAAAAGTTGCTCCCACAACCACGGTACTCTCGGCTGTGGGGGGGTCCTGCCATGTGAGACCCAGGTCGTCTCGACTCCACCCTAGCTGCCCCTCACTGTGCAGCATGGACGCTTCTATCCCATCTTTAGTACAACCGGGACGGCTGGAGCTCTGTAAGGCAGGAAGCTGTCAAAGGAGGAAAGCTCAAACCACTCACAGTGTGATGGTAGCGTGGTAAGACTGTACCCCACTAAGGCCCTGAAGGTTCATTAAAAAAAAGACTCACTGCCACACCGTGGGCTCTGACTCATAGCCACCTTATCGGACATGTACAACAGCCACTGCAGGCTTCCAGAAGGCACATCCCTCAGGGGAGCAGGCAGCCTCAGTTTTCTCCCACACTGCAGCTGGTGGTTTTGAACTGATGACCCTGCGGTAGGCAGCCCACTGTGTCACACCCAGCAGTACTCCAGGGCCCCTCCCAGACGTGGTCCACCCCCAGGCTCCCCTCGCTTCCCCTTTTCGGGGGCCCCAGAACAAGGCGGCCCTGTTGCACCTCTCTCTCTCTCTCTCTCTCTCTCTCTCTCTCACTCAGACGTTTCACCACACAGATAACTCCGCCCAAGGAAACTTCAAATCTCCCACATCTCGCTCCTTGTGAACGGTGTCCTCCGGGGAGACCCATACCCCTCCCTGGAGACGTCATCCGGGCTCCTGCCACCTGTTGTCCGTCTGCGGTGACAGCAAGAGAGGTCGAGGGACAGGGCTGGAAGATGATCCCGCTGGGTCCGGGAGAGGCCACCGTGCCAAGGTCAGGGCCGGAGGTAGCAGCTGTCGGATCTTGTGATCGGGGAGGGTATCCGCTTTCACCGGGGCCCCATGTCCAGAGCCAGGAAGCGGGCTCTGGCGCCTGGTCTGGGCGGGGCCATCCGTGGAGACGGGACTTCAGAGGGGACAGAGCAGGCCATGCTGCTAGCATTTCTGGGGAGCGGGGAGCTGCGAGGGGGTGAAGGAGCACAAACAATGTGAGTTGTCTGCAGAGTCCCAAAGGCCACAGGTCCAGGTCACTCTGACGGTCATGCACAGAAAGGGCTTCTCTCAAGAACTGGGACACTGGTGTCTGTCTTCCACAGACGGCTCTCTCACCTGGGCCCAAGACTCTGCAGACCTCAAGAGTCTGGGCAGATTCGAGGCTGGGGCTCTTCAAGCTACACTGGGTCTTCGGTGCCAGTGGTCCTGGGATGAGATGGACCAAAGCCACACCCTGCCCTCCATCCCGACTCCTAGTGACCCCTGGGGCAGATTAGAGCTGCCCGGCAGGGTTTCTAGGCCTGTCATCTCTGTACAAGCAGACCTCCTTCTCTTCCCACGGAGCAGCTGGCATGTACCACGGCACCTGACCACTGTGCACCCAGGCTCTGGGAAGGGGGTTTGAAGGGACCCTACTCCTCAAAATCCAGCCAGGGGTTGCCCGGATTCCAGCATTCAGTGCAAAGCCAGGACTGGGGATCACTTTGTAACAGAAGAAATCATCTAGACAGACACGCCCCTTAACTGCAGCCCTGTCTGCTCAACCTCATGCTTTGGCCCCGGCTGCCACAGCCCAGCCATGCCCCGAGGATTCCAGTGGATTTAGATCACCAGGCCTTTCTTCTGAGCCACCTCTGGGTGGACTTGAATCTGGACATGCTGTCTGTGAGGCTGGGGGGGCTCCAGCCTGTGGTCTTCCCCAGGATCTCATGCTCTGATGTAGTCGAATAAACACCTCTCTCCACACATAGACACACACCACACTGCACGTACACACACACACACACACACACACACACACAGGTGCTTGTACAGAGGGGCTTCCCAAAGTGTAAGGACGAGTTCCGGTATCTTTCTGTTTTCCCACACACTTTTTAAAGTCCCATCTAGCTGCTTCTCTAGAGAACCATAAGACTAACTGTACACATGCTAAAGCCAAAAGAAAGAGAGAAAGAAGAGAAAGCAAATTCTTTTAAGGCACCAAAACTAGACAGGTACCATTCGACACTGTTTCTAAGCATCTGAGCAAATCATCAGAGAAGCTGGTTTATAGGAAGAAGAAGCTGGGGTCCGGTCTGGAGGAAGGCTCCTTATCTGCCTGCAGCCTGCAGAGGACACCACCTTGCTGGTTGCCAGTGAGGTGGACTGGGAGCATTTGCTGACAGCCTTCAGTGTGGATTAAACTCAATGGAAGGAAGACCCCAGTCCTCTCAGCTGGACCAGTAGGAGACATCGTGATCCGTGGAGGAAAGGGTGACATTGTCAAGGCTCCCGTCTCGCTTGGACCCACAACCGAGGTTCACGGCAGTGGCGGCCATTGCTTCAAAGACGTGTTGCGTGAGCTCCATCTGCTGCACGGACCCCTTGGGAGTGTTCAGAAGCAGGGATGCTACTTTGAGGACTGAGGTGCGCCAGGCCCAAGCCACGGTGTGCTCAACGGCTTCTTCGGCATGTGAAAGTTGGGCGTTGTACAAGGAAGATGAAAGAATCATTGCACGTGACTCGTGGTGCTGGAGAAGAATGGTGAAAAGACCATGGGCTGCCCAAAGGGCAAACTGACCTGTCTTAGAAGAGATAAGGCCAGAATGCTTCTTAAAGCAGGCAAGGAAGGCGAGATTTCCTCTTACAGGCATTGGACATACTGTCTAGAGGACCGGTCCCTGGAGAAGGACAGGGCGTTTCATGGAGTGGGAGGGCGGTGATAGAGAGGAAGGCCCTGGACGAGACAGATGGACCCAGTGGCCGCTTCACTGGGCTCTGGCACAGGCAGGACGATGAGGATGACACGGACCAGGGTGGGATCAAGTTCTGTCATGCGCAGGGTTGCTACGGGTCTGAGCCGACGAGGGGTCCTAGCCACAGGGATTGAAGGGTAAGTGTAGTCAGGGCAGCGCCGAGGGCGCAGGAGCTAGAGGACAGCTGCCCTCCTGTCCAGAGGAGCGGTCAGTGATGCAGACCCCCCGGACATCTGAAGCCACTAACCCCCTCTTGGTTTCCCTGGGACCTGTCCCTCGGGTGTGGTAGTGACTCCTGGCTGTGGTTCATGCCCCCCCTCATCCTCCATTTGTGGATCAGGTAACACCTGATTCTGTTGGGGCTGTGAAGGACAACCGCTTAGGAAGCACAGGGTGGTGTCTGGGCCCCTCTCTGGGGAGCGACTCCCCTGCAGCATCTCTGTGGGGGGCTCTCGTCATGGTCAGCAGCAGGCAGGGCAGGACAGGACGGGGGCACGCTCTCCCTGCGCTGCTGGGTGACTCCATGAACTCTTGAGGCTTGAACTTCTCCCCACTGGCCAAGGTGGGGCAGGCATGAGGCTCAGAGGGAGTTCCAGGGTGGGGGGATGCCTCTGCTCCCCACCTTCTGAGCATCTTGTTGCCCCTCACAGGTCCTGTCCCTGCCACCTCCCAGCTGGGCCCCCCCAGGCTGCCCTGAGGACGGACCTTCTCTGGGCCGTGTCTGGTCCACAGAGACATGTAGGGAGCTGACGGGGCATGGGTGCCGTCTCGCTTCCCCCAAAACCTTACAGGTTGCCAAGGCTGAGACCCCGCAGGAGCAGAGCCTCGTCTTTCTCCCAAAGAGTGACTGGCGGGTTTGAACCGTCCACCTCTCAGTTAGCAGCTGGGTACGGCCGTGGGCCGGCTTTGTTGCGGCTGGTTCTGTGGACTCCATTCAGACTTCCAAGACGCTGATTCTGGCTCTTAGCGCCCCTGGGAAACAGGAGAGCAGCCCTGCAGGGTCCCTGAGGCCGCCAACTTTTTAAAACAATCATTTCGTTGGGGACCTTTAGATTGCTTATCACAATCTACTCCTGTGTCCACCACGTGTTCCTCGGTTGCCACGACCCTTTTCAAAGCATTCTCTTTCTACTTGAGCCCTAGCTATCAGCTCCGTTTCCGCTTCCCCCCCCCCCATCCTCATGAACCGTTGATAGATTATAAATAGTTATTGTTTTCCTATCTTATTCTGTCCGCTGTCTCCCTTCACCCCTGTTCTTGTCGTTTGTCACCCTGAGTGCGGGGGGATTATACATCGATCATTGCAATCAATTTCTCCCCCACTTTCCCCTTACCCTCCTGGTATTGCGACTCCCACAACCGTTCCTGGGGGGAATCACCTGTCCTGGACTCCATGTGTCCAGAGCGCATATATTTCCCGGTGTCCATGCTCCGGTCTAGCCTGGTTTGTAAGACAGATCTGGGATCATGAGAGGGCCAGGCACCATCTCTATGGAAGCCAATGGCCGCATCTTTCTCCCTGGAGTCCCACGTGGATTTGAACCATCAGCCTGTAGTCAGCAGCCCAGCCCTGTAACCCCTGATCCTTGAAGCAGAGAAGTGGAGCCTATTGACAGTAGAGGATGGTGGAGTGACAGGTGAGCAGGCGAGGCCCTGAGCTCTTCTCCTTGGGGAGCCACCCCTGACCCCATCACTGGCCCAGAGGCCCTCCTCGCCTGGATTGCCCACTAGCCCGGACCCCCCAAGTCCAGAGGGCAGTCAGTGTACCTGTCAGTCTGCCACCCAACGAGGGCACAGAGGTGCCAGCTGCCCTGCAGGGGGAATGTCGAGGTCCTGTGATCCCTAACTCCCAGTGTCCCTGCCTCTGCCTGCAGGGCTGCCTGTAGCTACGTGTTCCTCCCCGTCCCCCACCCCTGGAACTCTTCCATCCTGTCCCAATGGATCTCTTAATACCTATCCCACCCCTACCCTCCCCCATCCTTCTGTGGTTCTCTCCTAAGGTGCGGGTGGGCACTGGGCCTGGCCTTTATCCACCAGATCCTCCACGGAAGGCCAAAATCCACCAGCAGGGAATAGGACTGCTGCCCTTTCCTGCCAGCTCAGGACACACTCATAGCCTGACTTGCCCTGCCTTGGCCCCTGCCTGCCCTTCAGCAAGCTGACAAGCCACTGGTTGTCCCTCTGAGCAGCTGGCTGTCCCGTCCCTGCCAGGCTGGACCCAGCAGGTCGATGTGCCCGTACTTGCCCAGGCGTCAGCCCCTCCACCTGGCTGTGTGCCCGGCGCCCACATGGCACAGTGGCTTATGGCAGCTCCCCACAGGTCCTGGCCCAGGCTCGGCGCTCTTCCAGGAAGTCTACTCCCAACCCCTCCCTGTGGTCAGTGCCCACATGACACTTAGTGCCCAAGCTCAAGGCCCAATCAGCACCGCTTCCCCCCCCCCCCCCCCACACACACACACACATACACCAAGCCAGGACCCTGCCCACCCCATATCCTGTCTCTCCCTGGGCACTGCCCAAGTCCAAAGCCACGATCCCTGGGTTCTCTGAGGGGGGAGTCGTCGTCTGCCATGAACCCAGGCATCGTTCTCTTGGAGACCATTGGGTTTGGAAGTAGGTCACCAGGCCTTGCTTCCTCCTGCCTGGGATGATGGCAGCTGTTGTGAGAGGTGCAGCCCCCCAGTGACCTCTGGGAGCTTGCCTCTGGCTGGCTTAGACCGCTGGGATCTTGGCTCGTGGTTCGCCCTTCATGATGATGTACAGGTGCGGTCCCCATGCCAGGAAGTGACTGTGAAAGGTGCCCCAGAGTTGAGTGGATGGGACCCTGGAGTCCAGAGTCCACCTGCTCTGGATTTGAGGCTCACTTCTTGGTGTGCTTCGTCAAGCCCCCAGCCCCACCCCCACCCTGACCCTCAGGCAGCAGTGGAAGGCCAGGCCAGGCTGTGGCACATTCCATGCCCAGGGAACACAGGAGAGGGCCTACGTGCTGTGTGGGCCTGGTGACCTCATCCTGCCACCGCCCCGCTGGACCCCACCTGTGTCTGGCCAGGGCAGAGGCGGCTGTGTTTTTGTGCTCCTGTCCTCGTCTTCCAGTGTCTCTGTGGGTCTCCGCTGCCTCTGGGTGCCAGCTCTCTGGTTTCCCTGCCATGATGGTGCATCTCAGGTCCCTCACAACTGGGACACCGCCCCCCCCCCTTCTAAAAACCAGAAGGAAGCCCTCTGCCTGGAACTGCCCAGGGGTGGGGGCTTCCAGCACTACCAAGGCTAAGGAGAAGCAGAGTACCCGTCTCTCCCTGGGAAGCCCTGCGCCTCTCAGCCCAGCCTGCACCAGCAGGGCCCAGGCTCAACCTCCGAGCCTTGCTTGCTGGGGGCTGTTGAGTGGATCCGACACCCCCCCCCAGCCTGTGTGCCACAGAAAGAGAGACTGGCACCCAGCATCCTCCCACCATTCAGTGGGCCGTTCACCATTTCCCCGAAGCTCTAGCAACATCCCAAACCCAACACCCTGCCACCAAGTGGATTTGGGCAAGGCAGACCTGCCCGCGGCGTTCTGAGTCTGGCACTCGTGGTGGGAGTAGAAAACCTCAAGGGCCTCCCTTGGAGCGGCTGGTGGTTTTAAACTGGTGACCTTACAGTGAGCAGTCCGATGCATTAACCATTGCCTCACACTGGCTCCTTATAAAGACCAAGGGCAGAGACAAGGGGGACTCCCTCAGAGTCCTCCCCTTCCCTGAAAGCACCACTCTCAGCTTCTCAGCATCTGGGCTTGCTCTAGCTCTTGGTTCTCTGGGAAGCCCACCCTGCCACTGTCCTGCAGGCTCTGTCGTTGAGGTCAGAGGTCACATGTCCCCTCCCTGTGACGCTGTCACCCAGTCTGTTCTGACTCGTGGCCGCCCCCCTCCCGTGACTCCGGGGACCCCGCAGATTCCAAGGCTCTGACGGCATGAGAGAGGCTGGTGGATTTGAATGGCCGACTCAGCGGCCCTAACTCGAGCCCTGGGGGGAATTTGCCAGGGGGTTTCCCGATGGCGAATGAGGTCACCCTCCTGTTAGCAGGAGGCCGTGTGCCATGCCACTGCACACGCACCAACCCATGATGCTCCACCCCTCCCGTTCCCCCAACCCAAATCCCACTGCCATCAAGCCGATCTCCGACTCCTCAGACCCTCTTGGGTGGAGCAGAATTGCTCCAAGGGGCTTCTGGAACTGTATGGAGCCCTGGCAGTGCGGTGGGCTACATGTCAGGCTGCGTGTGAACTGCAAGGTCAGTAGTTCAAAACCACCGGCCACTCGGGGAGAAAGATGGGACTTTTACTCCTGTCAATACTTAACTGCCTCTCTGGGGTCGCTGGAAGTCAGAAATATGGCCTTAAGTCACCTTCAGGAGAGCAGAGAGGCTTATCTGTCTCGCCCAGAGATGCTGGTGGCCTCCGACGGGCAGTCCTTTCGAAAGCTGGCAGCTGCGTGCCTCAGCCCCTGGGCCAGCAGGACTCTCTCTCGGAGGCCCTCACTCAGACAGCCCCGCTGCCAGAGACTCGTTGTCTACTCACAGCGAGTCTGGGCAGGGTCTGCGAGGCGGTCCAGCTCCATCAGAGTGAAAGGCCTCACCTCTCTCCCTGGGAGTGTCTGCTGGGTTCAAACTGCTGACTTCTGTTCCACAGCCCAATGAATGCGACACCCACTACGCCGCCAGGGCTGCACAGGGCTCCTGCGCATGAACCCAACCAAAGCTCGCTGTCCTGGAGTCCACGCCCCACCGGGGTGCCAGGCAGCACCTCGGAAGCCGTTTGAGGAGCCCTGGGGAGAGCAGGGATCGTGCCCAGGGACCATCCCTGGTTTGAAATGCATGTGGGGCAGCTCTGCCCTGACCTTCAATGGGGCTAGGTTTGTCGGTTGAAGGGTTTTAATGGCCCAGGAATCTGCTGTTGTCTGCTGTTTATCCCCCTGGGCCCACAAGCCCGAGGCCTCGGGCTCCGGCTGTGGACTCTGCATGTGGTCGCCCCAACCCCTCGCAGTGCCCACCCAGAGCGGCTCAGAGGCTCCCAGGCGAGCCCAGCCAGTGCTGGAGGAACCAGGAGCTAAATGAAGGGGTGGTCAAGATGCCTTTTAAAGGCCCTTGGAACTCTGAAATTCTGAGACCAGAAAATGACCCAGGACCAAGCTGTCCTTGCAAGGCCCTTTCTAGGGTTTCCACGTGGGGCCTTCATTACATGGTGCTGGTAATTATAGGTGGCTGCCCTGGAGGGCTCCTGGGGCCTGCGGCTAGCCAGTGCCTCACTGCAAGACGATCGTCTTTCTGCTGACCCAGTATGTGAGTCCGGCTTGACTGGAGAAACAAACTCATAGACACTCATGTGTGTAAGAAAGAGCTTTATATAGAAGAGCAATTGTATATTGAGAGACATCCCAGCCCAGTCCAGATCAAGTCCAAAAGTCTGATATTAGCCCATAGGCCCACAACTAGCCCATCAATTCATCTTTAGATTCACGCAGCACATGGAATGATATCAAATTCAGGAAGGTTGCAGGTTAGTGGATGGAAAGTCTTGTCTATCCATCGGTGATGGAAGCATCTCAGCGCTGGCATGGGTCTCCATGTGGCTCCCTCAGCTCCAGGGCTCTGGCTCCATCAGTGTGTCTCCATGCAGAATGCAAAGCAGAGAGTGTGTCCCGCCTTCAGGGAGGAAGACAGGAGTTCCCAGAACCCCCAGGAGTAGCCCATGCTCACATATAGGCATCATTGGCTACGACTTGATTCTCGGGCTAGACTATCCCTTCACTCATGTCGACAGGGGATTATGTAACTGCCACACGCGGGGATCTAGCCAGCAGAGGCGGGGCATGGGGACAGTCCCCAGGGACCTTGGCCTTCACAGACCACCCCCTTTTTGTCTCATCAAGTTCATCCGGATTCCTAGAGGCCCGATTGTTGGATTTTCCCAAGACTTTAACTCTTTATGGGAGTAGAAGTCCTCCACTTTCCCCAGCAAGGTGGCTGGTGGTTTTGAACTGCTGACCCTGTGGTTGGCAGCCGCACACAGAGCCACTACACCAGCAGGGCTCCCCATGGGAGCCCCAGGCTCCAACCAGAAGAGATAACTGCTGCTCGGCGCCCCAGGGAGTCACCAAGAGGCAGTGCTTCTGCTCCTCCCACCTCTCACAGGAGTTACAAGGGGCATTTCCTGTGCCATCAGGTCCATTCAAACCCACAGTGGTCTGCGGGGCAGAAGGGGAGCCTTCTCGGGGGGTCCTGAGACTGTAGGTCTTGATGGGAGAAGACAGCCTCATCTTCCTCCCATGGTGCGACTGCTGGGCTTGAACCTCGGACCCAGCAGTTAGCAGTCCAGAGCCTGCTCGGTTAGCAAGAGAAGCAAAATCCTGACACATGCTGCAGCATAGAGGCACTCTGAAAGCCTTCCAGTGGGTGGAGTAAGTCAGCCACAGGCAGACAGGCATTGCAGAATTTCACAGACAGGAAGGCCTCGGGCAGGCAAATGCATGGGACCAAGTGTTTATCAGTGGGGTGCAGCCAATACTGGCTCTGAGTCAGGGGTTCTGAAGTTTGAGACGGAACAACTTAGAAATAGGGGGTGAGGGTGTGTGAAACCAATGTCGTTGAATCACACACTTCAAAAAGGTTGATGTGATCATTGTTACTTATGTATACATTTTAATATGACAGCAGTGATAATGCTAATAAGAACCCTACAGGCACCCGATGGATCCCTCTCACCACCCGCCCCCCAAAGTTGCAGCTAACCTGATTTTGTCACACACCATGAGTGTGTTAGTCCGGATAGACTAGAGAAACGAATTCATAAACACACATATGCATATAGGGAAAGGTTTATATATAAGAGGAATGGAACATTGAGAAAGCATCCCAACCCAGTCCAGTCCAAGGTTGTAAGTCCGATATTAGCCCATACATCTGATTCCAGTCTATTAAGTTTCCTTCCGACTTATGAAGCAAGTGCAGTGACACCAGGACAATCACAGGTCAGTGGGTGCAGAGTCTTGTGTATCTAGCAGCAGTAGAAGCATCCCAGCGCTGGCAGGAGTCTCCCCCCAGCTTCACATTTCCAGGGCTCAGGGTCCATCAGCAGTAGCCATTGGTGGCAGAAGCATCTCAGCGCTGGCAGGAGTCTCTCTGTGACCTCTGTGGCCCCAGAGGTTTATTTCCATCAGGGCAAGCCCACGTGGCTTCTCCTCTGGCTCCTCCAGTTTTCCAGGACTCAGGGGCTATGCTGCCATCTTGTCTTATCAGAGGAGCGTCTCCAAGAGACTCAACCTTGTGTCTTCTCAAGTACGTGTCCAAGGAACTGAGTCTATAGTCTCCCATCTCTAAGGGGAACTATAGCTAGACTTCCCAGAATTCTCAGAGAAAGCCATGCCCACACAGAGGTCTCATTGGCTATCTGCAGACTGACAGGGTGGACTCCCAATCATGAAATTGACACCAAGTACCTGACCGCCACATTGAGTCAAGGCAGACAGCAGTGAGGGACCCTTTGCCCTGTCCACTGCTTAGTACCTCCTTTGGCAGATTGGGGAACAGAGTGTGGCAGTTACATAATCTACTGTCAACGTGAGTGAAGGGGTGGAGTCTGGCCTGTCAGTCAGGTCATGACCAGTCAGGCCTCTGTGTGAGCATGGCTTCTCCTGAGGATTCTGGGAACTCCTGCCTTCCTCCCTGGAGGCAGGACACACTCCCTGCTTCCATGCCACGTGGAGACATACTGATGGAGCCAGAGCCCTGGAGCTGGAGGAGCCATGTGGAGACCCACGCCAGCGCTGAGATGCTTCCACGACCACTGGGTCTATAAGACTTTCCACCCACTGGTCTCTGATCTTCCTGCATTCCAGCATCCTTGCATGGCTGTGTGAGTCTGAAGGGGAATTTATGAACTGGTCTCGGACATATGGGTTAATATCGGAATTATGGACTTGATCTGGACTGTGCTGGGATGTTTTCTCAATATGTAATTGCTCCTTAGAGTTCTCTCTTATACACATATATGAGTGTCTATGAGTCTGTTTCTCTAGTCAACCCCGACTAATACGTTGAGGTTTGTGGGTCTGGGGAGTCGGTGACCCCACCAGATGTGACTCTCTTTGGTGATGGGGGCTCCATAGATGGAGAAGGACTTGCCCAAAGCCCCACAGCTGGGTGACCCAGGCTCTCATCTGTGCAGTGTCCAGCTGCTCTGCTGTTAAAATGCCCTGGAATGTTTTCAGTAAACACCTTGCCAGGCTCTTAGCAAAGGACAAACACTGACTCGTGGCCCAGCGGGCAGGACATGACTGGCTCACAGAGGCTGGCTCAGGGGTGGCCAGAGAGGGCTGCTCATGTGTTTGCTGGGTGGGCCTCTTCATCCCCAGAGTTGAGCAGCCCAGCACTGGCCTTCATCTGGGGGGGCTTCTCCTTCTGAAAGGCTGTTGTGTGATCAAAGAACATGTTCTTGAAGGACAAGAAGTGGACATTTCTGAGGACTCTCTGCTGGCTGCCACCAAGTTGCCTGAGTCCTAGTGACACCCCCCAACCCCTCACCCCCAACACACACACACACACACACACACAGAGACTGGAACACTACTAGGCCAGGCACCTTTCTCTCCATCAGTTCTGATCCATAAGGTTTCCATTGACTGGGTTTTGAAGCAGATCCCCCAGGCCTTTCAGGTTCCTAGTTTGCCTTCATCTGGGAGGTCCACTTAAATCACCCTCTGCTCCAAGGGTGGCTGCCCGTGAGGGGCCCCAGCTGGGAATGTTGCCCCCCCCCCCCAAAGTGACCTGCCCCATGCCCCTGATTCTGAACTTGCCTCCAAGGCATCTGCCACCAGAGCTGTGTTTCGATTCAACGCTCCCCTCTGAAATCGGAACCTCCAGGCCCCGTGTTTCTGCAGCAGCAGTCAGGGGGGACGGACTTGGGTTTTTGAGCTGGAAGAGGCTGCTTGACTTTCCTGCCCTTCTCCCTGGCCTCCCCCTCAGCTGGCCCCGCTGGCTCAACCTGCCCCGGGACTCCCAGGCTGGCCTCGGAGGCTCTGCAGGTCTGGGGCCAGGCCACTGTGAGGGCAGTGCCCACCGCAGTCAATCCAGTCTCTGAGGTATTTCAGTGTCCAGGTGCGGGCACACAGCACGCTGGCATTCTCCTGTCTTCTGTTAGGTGAGCAGTGAGACGCCCGATGGAGTAAGGGTGACTCCATCTTACTCCATGGAGTAAGAGTGAGGCTCCTACAGCAAAGGTCCCCAGTTCAAAACCAATCGCCACTCTGAGGGAGAAAGAAACTCACGGGGCCAGTTCTGCCCTCTGACTGGAAGGGCCGTGAGTCTGGTTTGGGTTGGTTGGTGTATGATTTGGGCAGAGTTCTGACGCGTGCGAGGGGCCCAGCAGATGACACAGCGTGAGGCCCCGGTCAGCCCAGTCCAGTCTCCTGGCCATCCTCGCCTGGAAGGAGCCCCTGGCTGTACTGGGGACGCAGCTGTGGAGGGGAGGGAGACGCCGGCCCACGCAGCGCTTCTTCAGCTACTACTGAGTCTGGACAGGCTGGATGGCGCCCCACAACAGCTTCTGGCCCACCGCTGCAGATGCAGCAGCCTCTCAAGGCCAGAGGTCCCCCTGGGTCACCTCAAGCTCAAACCGGCCCTGCAGCTTGTGTGTGCACCGGGCCGCGCCCTCCCCCTCTCCTTTGAAGTGAGATGAAACGCGGGGCCGATGAAATATTGATCGGCGCCCTGGCCAGAAAGCCCAGAGCGGCGCTGGAGGGAGAGAGGAGCTGGCGTGAGAAAGAAGACCGCTAATTGGGGTCTCAAGAGGCTCCAGCCAGCTTCAGCGCCCAGAAGCCCCTCTGTGAAAGGTGGCTGAGGGTGGGGCGCTGGAGGACAGGGGGGGAGGGGCTGCCAAGGGGCTTGTGAGGAGCCTGCACCTCTGCTGACCTCGCCTTGTGGGACACCCCAGGACTCTACCCATCTAGGCCACACTGGCTTCTGACTGTCCCCGTGGCCTGCTGCCCAGATCTCTGCTCTCAGTCCTTCCAGTCCCTCGGCAATGCCCACACCCCCTGCACTGTGTGTGCCCCCAGGTCCTCTGGCACCTGGCGGGTGAGCTTCAGCAGGAGAGAGCAGGGACAGGGGACCCAGGGCTGTGCGGACCCTCCCAGTCACACCCAGGCAGGGCCCTCCATGAAGTTGAAACACACCATCCCTGGACTTGTAGCAGCCCCGGCTTCTGGGTCACAGCTCAGGAAGTCTCAAGGTATCCCCTGACTACCCCCTACCCCCCACCCCCCCAGGCCGGCAGAGCCTGAGACCAAGACTGTGCCAGGCGTGTCCTGAGATCTCACTCCAGAAATGCCTAGAGGGTGACAGGAAGTGCCTCTGGGCAGGACAGGCTGACCCTGTGGGGACCCTGGAGCTCAAACTCCTCCCACGGGCCCCACTGTGACAAAGGGGCTGGCCTGGGGCAGTTCCATGTCCACCTGCTGTGCCCTGTGCCCGGTGTCCTACCCAGAGTGGTGGGGACTGAGGGGCGGTGAGTGGCTCTGGCGAGGCAAGGGCAGGTCTCAGGAAGGAAGAGACAGCTAGCTGGACGGTCAGCAGCGGGTAGATGCCCCAGCCATGGGGTGGGGGGTCCATGCCCAGAGAGGAGCAGGGTAACCACACTTTCCCCTCCCTGAGGCCTAAGAGACAGGCTCCTGAAACCTGCCCATGCAGGTGCCATGACCCTTAGAGCACTTGGAGTAATTTGGCATGTCAGGAGAGCCAGCCCCTGTTCCCCTGCCCTTGGGTTCTGTTTGTCCTTGGGAGCTGGCCCAGAGGACAGAGAGGCATTGGGCTCTCTCTGCATGCCACCTGTGGGACCGGGGCCTCCTGGGGCTTGGCATCTCCCAATGTCAACTTATTTATTAACTCCTCCCACTAACGGGGGTGGGGGGCGGGGGGCTCCTAGGATGCCTGGGCCAAAGGGTGGGAGCAGCAGCCCCCAGAAGTGACATAGCTTCCAAGCCTCCCACAGCAGTGTCAGGATTGGGCATATGAACTGAAATCTCTCAGCCGCCCCCCCCCCCCCCCCCCCCCCCCCCCCCCCCCCCCCCCCCCCCCCCCCCCCCCGCCAACTCCCGTGACCTCCAGAGCTTCGAGGCATGGCCAGGAGAAGTGGCCTCTTTCTCCTCCATTTCTCTCTCCCCTCCTCCACGTCCCACCCCCACGAAGCAGAGCAGAACGAGAGACTGCAGAGGAGGGTGTCTGCCCACGAGCCCGCCCCAGTGTCCCCAACTCCTCGTCCACTGTGCAGCAGAAAACATGGGTCCGTCCCACAAAGACGGGAACGTCTGTCCAGCACAGTGAGAACACGCCTTATCTGTTCCTTCTGCCTTCCGGTGATTCACAGCACAAAACATGTTTCTTGTCTTAAGCGAGTGGACTCTGCCTTTCCATCCCACCCCTCCTACCCACAATCTTCTTAGGCTCTCAATTGCCCTTGGGGTTAGGTGCCTACCTTTGGGCTGGAGTTCTAGGTCCCATTCCACTGCCACCTTTCTCTAATCCGGTTCCTCAGTGTGGCCTGCCACTGTGGGGCGGAGGGGGATGGGCATTTGCTCAGTAGCTGAAAGTATTGGCTCCCATTTAGGGGGCCGGAGTGGGGCCACATGATCTCTGTGGGATCATCATGAGCCCCTGAGGACCAGGGCTGCCTTTGGTGTGTGACCAATGGGGCAAAGGAAGACTCACACCACTCACTGTCGTTGAGCCCCTGCCAGCCCAGCGTGCCCCGCCCCCTCTTAGGGCAGGCTGGCACTGCCCCTATGCGTTTCTGAGGCTGAAACCTCAGCCAGAGACACATGGGGTGACCCTCAGCCACGGCAGAGAGCCACACCTCAGAGCCCCCAACCGAAGGGTAGATTGCAAAAGCAGAACCTCCCTAGAGGCAACTTCTGACGCTGCAAATCTAGAATCTTCTTCAGAGCCTCTGGTGACTTCAAACTGCTGACGTTGCAGTGAGCGGCCAACACCTGGCAGACTACGCCACCAGCCTCCTTTAAAGTATCTGCTAAAACAGCCCCTACCCTAGGACAAGCACCTGGACACACCTGAGCCCACCTGGACCCCAGCAAGAAGCCCCCTAGGACCCAGGACACCAGGCTGTGTGGGATCAGATGGTGTGGCCCTCTGGGTGCCAGGCACCGGCCACCTCCTCACGTGCTGCTGGCTCATGTCCTGCCCAACCATGCCCGGAACCCGCTGCCCCCACTGCCTCCTTGTTTCTGTGGTTTCTGCAAAAGCAAAGGAAGTGACAGGCCCAGTTTTGCCTCTCCGGCCCGCAGGGCGGCTGAGGAATCGGGGTTAGAGCTGAGCGGGGCTGGGCCGAGAGATGACACCCTTCGAATCCAGGCCTGGGGCTCGCAGGGTGGCAGCGGCAGTGGGGGCCTCGGGCAGGACTGCCTTGAAACCAGTGAACCCGGTCAGAGTGGAGCCCAGCGGGACTGCCCGGTGAACAGGTACTGTGGGTTTGCTTGTGAGTCCAGCAGTTTTGCAGTGTGCTACTCTTTCCCGGTGAAATGGTCCTTCTCTGGCCTGGGTCTGCCTTATCCAGCTTCTGCTTTTTGAAGGTTGTGCTGTATGATTGTACTGTTGTTTTTGCATAAGATCCCCTCAGGCTCAGAAACGCCCAAGACGCCCCACCGCTAGCTGAGCCCAACCTGGATGGAACCTACCCTCTCCCTCTCTGCAGACACCTACACTCAATCAGCCACAGTCTGCAGTGGGGGCCACTGTCCTGCACCGGGTGCCATGGTCGGCCAGGTGGGCAGGGTCCCTGGCTGCCTGCGGGCTTCATTCACAGGGACGTGCAGACGAGGCAGACAGACACCTAAGCACAGGCGGCCCCTAGCTTACGGTTCATTCCGGTGACCCTGAGTTCTTGGAAGCATTCTTTGTTGCTTAGATGTCCTATCTTTGCTGCCGTCAGGTGGACCCTGGCTGGAAGCAGCGAATCCCAGAGCCATGGGTTGGGGCGTGTGCTGTTGGCTGAGCAGAGCATTGGGCAGCGTGGGCCCTGGCCAACGTTGGGTCCGATGGAGAAGAAATGGAATTCAGGACATTGTGTTCCTGCGAAGGAACCTGCCCGCCCACCAAAAGGCAGAGAAGACGGCGTGGTTCAAAGTCAGGAGAGGTGTGCATCATCCTAGGTGGTGTTGTGATGTTGTTGAGTGCGTTCCGATCATGGGGACCCTGTGGCATCTCTCCCCTGGGTGGAACTATACGTCGGTCCTGGTCTCCCCTCGAGAAAGAATTCACACACGCCGCAGCCTGGCTTGTGATCCAAGGGAGTTTTATGAAAGGTAGAGGAAGCTTCAGGTTTGCACAGGCGCCTCAGGGCGCTCCACGCCCGCACGCGGAGTCCCGAGGCCGGAGGAGATCTTCGCTCGCCCTCCGAGGAGCAGCAGGAGAAGCAGAAGAGTCTGGAGGCTCCGGATTCTGGCTTTTCAGGTTCTCCGCTGGGAGGCGTGGTCAAAGGTGCTGCCCGACTCCATTGGCTGAATTGAATTCACCTGGCCCAGATGGGCCAATCCGGGTGTACCGCCCACTGAGGTGTCCCACCCCTTCCTAGCCAGAAGCTCGAATCTCTGAGCATGCGCAACAGACGCCCCAGTCCCTGTGCTAGCTGCCTCACAACCCGATGGACGCACGACAGACCCAAACTCCGCCATCCTCACCTTCGCTGTGTCGAGGGCCTTCCTCTGTTAGGCGGCCCCGCTACTTTACCCAGTCCGGGGTCCTTCTCCAGGGACCGTCTCTGGGGATGACGTGCCCGAAGGAAGGACCTGAGCCCGAACCTCGCCGCCCTTGCTCTAAGCCTTAGAATCTACGGAGCATTCGGGCCGAACTTCGACCTGCTGAAAGCCCGGGGAACTCCGGGTCTTCTCCGCCATCCCTGTAGGTGAAGTGCACCCATTCTGCTCCAGTCTGCCGGAAGACCGAGCGCCCACCGTTCCCGCGCATCTGGGGTGACTGAGAATCCCCGGGGCAGCTGCACCCCCCCTCCAGGTTGACATCTCTGCTTCTCGGCACTTTGAGAGCGCTCCTGTGGGCCATAGCTGCCCCGTGCTGTGTGTGCTTGATCTCCGCACCGCTGTTCCCGTGAACTTTGGTTGGGATCCAAGCCAGGACGCATACCCTTGACCACGGCGATCTTTCCTCCGTCTCTCACGATGCTGCCTCCATGGGGCAGCTGTGAAGATTTCCGTCTGCTTTACCCGGAGCTGCAGCCCAGCCCGGAGACCTTGGGAGGAGCTTGCTGCTCATCCCGCTGAGGGTCAGCAGGAGGGAGGAAGACGCCCGACAGGCCGGGCTGGCTCACTCGGTGCCTGCAGCGATGGGCTCACACAGACGGCAGCATTCGCCGATCGCACGGGGCGGGCGGCGTTTCATCCCGCTGGACGCCGGGTCGCAGTGATCGAAGCCGACTGGACGGCATCTACCGGCGGCAGCGGTGTTGAGGTGCAGGACCTGTCGGCATCCCCGGGGCCCACTGAAGATGGGCATGTGATGATGTGCCGGGCAAAACACTGCCGAGGAGCCGGCTCTGGAAAGGAGATGGACGGGCCACCCGCCCTGGTGGTCCTGCCCTGGGGGCTCCAGGGATGAGCTCCAGCCCCCAACCTGGTCCTGCCCTGGGGGCTCCAGGGATGAGCTCCAGCCCCCAACCTGGACCTGTGGCCACAGAGCCAGAAACTCACAGGAGAGCAGCAGAAGGCGATGTCCTCCACTAACTGAACCTCATCCAACCAGGAGGCGCACAACGGAAAGGCTGGGTGCTGGCCACCAAAGCCTGGAATATTCTCCACAGTATACTGTGAAAGCTCCCCCAATTGGGGGGGTGCAGATGGCAACTCTGCCTACTTCCCCCACCCCCCTTGCCGGCACAGACTAACTATGGAGACATGGGTGTGGGGGTAGGGGTGGTGGTGGTGGTATCGGCTATCAGAGCCCCCAGGGGGCCTGCTCTGGGTCAGACAGAGGCCACCCAGTTCCGGGGGCACATGGTAGGTGCCCCGAGAGTCTGAGCCTCACCCACTTGTGTGCAGGGTTACAGAATAAGCACCTGGCACCTGGTGCACTCAACCTGGTGCCGCTCACATTCCCTCAAATCCCTGATTCTTCCAGTCTGCACCTTTGAGGGACCCCCAACATCCTATGAATGCTGGAGGCCAGGTGGGGGGAGACCAGGTAGAGAGAAGGGGGTGTCTGAGACCAGACTTGACCCAATGCATCAGGAGGAATAAATGGTGGCAGGGACGTGGCACAGCACTAGGCCTTCGTAGTGGTTCCTTTATGCCAGCAGGAGACATGGCCCTTCGTGGGCCAGAGACAGGGACTTTTATCCTGGTGATCGTTGGGGGGCTGAAAGTTGGGGGGCTAGCCACAAGGTTCTGCAGTTTGAAACTACCACCCACCCCAAAGAAGAAAGAGGAGGCTTTCTGCTCCCCAAAAGAATCACAGTCTCAGAAACCCACAGGGCCGTTCCAGGCCGTGGATTTGTTGATTACTTTCTCGCACGGCCTGCTGGGTCTTCCTGTGTGTGTCAGTTCCACAGCCCAGGTGGGTGCTGCTGGTGGTCAGGACCCCGAGCCACACCCATGGCGAGTGAGCAGAACCCAAACTCACTGCGCCTGAGTGGATGCTGACTCTCAGTGACCCCACCCCCACCGTGGGCTCCAGAGACGGTAAGGCACAGCCTCTGAGGCCCACAGGCGGGCAGTTCTGCCCGGCCCACCCAGTTGCTGTGAACCGGCCTCTGCTCGGTGGCAATGGTTTTGCTTGATTTCCCCCACCTTGGGCTCACATTGTCTCTAAACGAGTCAGGTCTGAGGGGGGTGTGCCTTTCAACTGTATGTGCACACGAGAAGGCAGGCCCCTTCTGCCTGCCTGCCTAGGTGCAGGGGCCCCTTTGCAGAACTGCGGGCAGTGCCGGTGGGTGTGTGGGTGGCAGATCACACGCAGCAGGGGCCTGGGTGTGTCTTCCCTGTTCCCCTGGGGGGTGGCACCGTGACTGCTTACTCTGAGACTGGCACACAGACCTCTGCCTGGGGAGAAAGGCCAGAAGAGCTGCTTTGGAAGGACCCCTGGGGCTCGGGTCTGCCTGGCACACAGTCAGGAGGTGGAGGGGACACTGCTCTGAGTAGGTGTGGCTTTCCCTATCAATGTGGGGCTGTTGGTGCTTTGGGGGGTGGGGGGGAGGGTGAGACAGGATATGGGGAACAGGAATGACAGGGGACATGAAAAGCAAAGGTAGATGCTGGTGGAGAGGCCTGTCCAGGCCTCCCAGTTCACTTGTCTCCATGGGGATCCTTACACACACCCCGTCCTGTGGTCCATGGAGTCCCACAGGGGCACTTGTCTGTACAACTATGGGACCCCGCAGGACACCCCCTCCATGTGTGTAAGACCGTGGGTCCCCCCAGGAGCTGGCAGGCCAGGACGTGCACTGTTTCTGGGTGCAGCTTGGGGCTGTCACTCGGGGGGAGGGGGGAAAAAGGTAGGACTGGTGCCTTCATGTGTTGTATGTGCCCGCCCTCCCACAAACACAGGAAGTCCCGCCCCTTGCCCGCCCAGCCTGGGTTGCTCTCTGAAACCTGAGGGTCGCCCCCATGCCACCCACCTCTCCCCACTGCCCTTGAGGAGGCAATAAAAGGCCAGTGCTTTATAGTACGTCCTGCTGGACAGGATGTTTCCCAATTGAATGCTCCCTAAGTGGGAGGTCTGGGGTGATCACAGGAGGCAAGCTGTGCAGTCCTCCACCCACAGTCCTTGGAAGGGGCCAGCGTGAGATGCTGGGGAAATTCCTAAAATCAAATGCCCTCCCTTTGGCCAGCTCAGCCAGAGCAGGGGGACCGTGGCTGAAACCCCGCACACCCCTGGTCTGGACCATGGTTGCCAGCCTGGCCTTCAGCTGCCTACCTCTCTGTCCTCCTGCCCCACACCGGCTGCACAGGGTGAGTGGCATTCACACTCAGGGTGGGGGTAGGGCCCACTCAGCAGGGCTGCACCGCAGGTGAGGTGGGAGCACTTCGGAGACCCTGGGCTGTGAGGTGCTGAGGGACCACCAGCACCCCCACCCACCTCCCCTTCCTCATCTTCAGCGGGCATGCTCATAGACCCAGGAGGACCGCCTTTCAGCTCTCAGCACAGCGCTGCAGCGCAGCGTCACGCAGGAGCCTCCGGGCAGTGCTGCAAGCCCTGGACTGCCCCTTCCCGAGGTGGCCTCCGGGCATACGCTCTGGGCGCAGGACAGATGAGGTGAGGCAGGGCTGGCCAAAGGACTGGCTGGTCCCAGGTTGCAGGGCAGCTGGGACCTTGGAATGGCAGTGACCAGTGGCTTCCCACCCTGGCTGCTGGCTGTGTGGAGTCGGCCCTGGCCTGCGGGACCCCCATGCGCCGTGGGGCTGGGCCGTGGGCTCCGTGGGGTTTGTGCCGGCTGATCTCCAGAGGTAGATGACTGGTCCTTTCTGGCTCACCCATCTGAGTTTGGAAACTGCTGACCGTCACAGCAACAGACAAGCCTCCGCCGCCACCGCCGCCGGCAGCCAGGAGGGCCATGGGCCGGGCTCGAGCTCAGCTGGTGTGGGTGGTGGGCTCCAAGCCAGAGCCTCTGCCCTCTAGATGCCTGGCCCGGAGCCAGTCTCCCTCCGCCTGCCTCCTCTGGGACCCACAGTCACTGCTCCTTCCGAGTTGTGGACCACACACGGGGGCAGGGCACAGGATGGAGATGTCGCGGGTGTTTCACAATTGCCGACACCCCCACCCCATTAGCATCAGACCGCCTGCGGGGTGTGGATGGTGCTCAGGCTGGGCCTCCCTTGTGATAGGGTGAAGCACCTCCCTAGAGTTCTGGGCTGCAGTCTTTACAGAAGCCATCAGCCGACACCACAGGGCAGCACAGAACCGCTCCTTCGGGTTTTCAAGACTATAAATCATTTTTCTTAATCCCTTAGAGTTTTCTCTTTTCTTAATCATTTTATGGGGGGCTCGTACAACTCTTATCACAGTCTATACATGCGTACGTCCATTGAGTCAGGCTCATTTGTCCATTGGTTGCCCTCATCACTCTCACAACATTTTCTTTCTACTTGAGCCCTTGGTATCAGCTCCTCACTTTTCCCCTTCTATCCCCCACACTCCTTCCCTCACAAACCTTTGGTCATTTAAATAAATTATTATTATTTTGCCATGTCCTACACTATCCGATGTGTCCCTCCACCCACATTTCTGATGCCTGTCTCCCAGGCAGTGGGGTTATAAAATATAATTGTGATTGGTTACCTCTTTCTAACCCACCTTCCCCTTACTTTCCTGGTATCACTACTCTCATTATTGGCCCTGAGGGGTTCACCTGTCCTGTATTTCCTGTTTCCAGTTCTTATTTGTATCAGTGTACATGCTCCAGTCTAGGCGGATTTGTAAGGTAGAATTGGGATCACGATAGTGGGGTGGGGGGAGGACGGAAGGAAGCATTGAAGAACTAGAAGAAAGTTGTATGTTTCATCAGTGCTATACTGTACCCTGATGGACTTGTCTCCTTTCCATGACCCTTCTGTAAGGGAATGTCCAGTTGCCTACAGATGGGCTTTGAGTCTCCACTCTGCCTCCCCCACCCCATTGACATAAATATGATTTTTTATTCTTTGATGCCTGATACCGGATCCCTTCGACACCTCTTGATCACACAGCTGGCGTGCTTCTTCCATGTGGACTTTGTTGCTTCTCAGCTAGATGGCTGCTTGTTTATCGTCAAGCCTTTTAGACCTTAATATCTTTTGATAGCCAAGCACCATCAGCTTTCCTCACCTACATTTGCTTATCCACCCACTTTGTCTTCAGCGATCATGTCAGGAAGGTGAGCATCAAGGAATGACAGTTTAATAGAACAAAGTGTTCTTTCATTGAGGTAGTATTTGAGTTGAGGCCCAATGTCCATCTGTTACCTTAATACTAAGCCTATAAATATATGCACATAGATCTATTTCCCCTTCATCATATATAAATATATTACATATGGAGATGCCTATACTTAGACCTGTGTAAATGTCCTTTGCCTCCTAGTTCTTTCCTCTATTTCCTTCTCCTTTCCTCTTGTCCCACTAGCATGCTCAGCCTTCATTAATTTCTTTTGGTTACATTACTTTTGATCAAGCCCTACTAGACCTCCTACACACTCCTCGCCATCAACTTTGGATCACTTGTTTTTCCCCTGTTGCTGGATTTGTCAACACCTACTGCTTTTCCCCTGTCTCCCTCTCTCCCATGCCCCACTGGAACCATCAGTCCCATTGTTTTCTCCTTCATATTGTGTATCCTGCCCATCTTATCTAGATAGACCTGCAGAGACAATAATATGCACAGAAAAGGACAGCAAAACAAAGCAACAACAGAAAATAAAACAACAATAGCAACAACAAAAAAAACAATGACACACACAGAGACACAAAGAAAGGCCTATAAATCTGATGGGGTGATTTGCCCTGGCCCCAAAGGGACTGTGAATCTTTAAGGGAAAACAGCACCTCATCTTTCTCCCATCGAGCATCTGGTGGGATTGAACTGCCCACCTTGTGGTTAGCAACCCAGAGTTTACCCACCATTCCACTAAGAATAGAAATTGGAAACCCACAGTCAACATGTCAATTCCGACTCATCCAGACCCTTGTATAGGGCCGCTGAAGCTGAAATCATTATGGGAGCAGACAGCCTCCTCTTTCTTCTGTTGGGTTTTGAACTGCCAAACTTGCAGTTCAGTGCTTATCCAACTTATGCCAGGGGGAGCAGGAGAGAGGCTGCCTCTTTAAGCCTGGGCTGGACTCTGATTCTCAGGGCTCCTGATGTGTACTTCAGAACTAGCTGTCCAGTCCCTGAGACAGGGCCAAAGCCCCTGGCGGCATGGAAGTTATGTGTTGGGCTGTTAACCACAAGATCAGCAGTTCAACACCACCTTCTGCCATGGGGGAGGGGGATGAGACTTTGTACCTCCATAAAGGTACAGCCTCAGAAACCCACAGGGCAGTTTTGCCCTGTCCTCCAGCATCTGTGCGTGGACATGGACTGGTCTACAGGGAGTCAGGAGTGAGTCTTTTCTCTGTCCAATTGCAGCTACACGCTGCCCTGTAGAGCCGCCCCCACCCCCACCCCCTACTGGGGGGCTGGGAGCCGTGGGTGGCCCCTCGGGTCTTTACCACGTGACACACGCCTAGTGTCTGGGTGTCTGTGGATGCCCATGCTTAGCGCACACTCAATCCACACACGTAAGCAGCTTTGTGGATTTAAATTCCTTTTGTGCAGCTTGCAATATGAAAACATCTCCAGCTCCTTCTCGGGTCACCCGGACCCTGTCCGTCTGCCCGTCCGTTCATCTCAGACGTGGCTGACTCTGGCCCGCCCTTGCTGCTGCAGAGAAGCCTTGGGGCCACTGTCGGGTAAGCTGTTCATCGCCAGGACCCAGGTTCAAACCCGCCGGCTTGCTCCTGGGGAGAAAGATGAGGTGGTCTGCTCTGGTAAAGATTTGCAGCTTTGACGAGTGTCCTGTGCTGGGTTGGGGTTGGTTATTGGTGCTTTAAAAAAACTCTGTTATATTTTTATCTCAGAACCCCCCAGCAGAGAGAATGAGCCTTAGTGGTGGAGTGGTTGAGTGCCCAGTGGCTAACCACAAGGCCTGACGGTTTTAACTTCCCAGACTCTTCCCGGGAGAAAGATCCAAACATCTGCTTATGGAAAGGCTGCCAGGCGTGGGAGCCCCCTGGGACCCTTCTAGTCTGCCCTCTGCCCTCGAACTAACTCCGCAGCAAACTAGCACCACGCCAAGTAAGGTGTATGGGCAAGGTGCCCTAGTGAGGGACACTGGCAAGGCTTCCAGCAAGGTGTACTAACATGGTGTACTAGCAAGGCGTACTCGCAGTGTGCTGTGCTAGTAAGGTGTACTCACAAGGTGTACTAGCAATGTGGTGTGCTAGTAAGGTATACTAGTAATGTGTACTAGCAAGGTGTACTAGCAATGTGGTGTGCTAGTAAAGTGTACTGGCAAAGTATACTAGTAAGGTGTACTAACTAGCAATGTGGTATACTAGTAAGGTGTACTAGCAAGGTGGTATACTAGTAATGTGTACTAATAAGGTGGTATACTAGTAAGGTGTACTAGCATGGTGGTATACTAGTAATGTGTACTAATAAGGTGGTATACTAGTAAAGTGTACTAGCAATGTAGTATGGTGGTAGTAAGGTGTACTAGCAAGGCATACAATGAGGTGTACTAACAATGTGGTGTACTAGAAAGGTGGTATACTAGCAATATGTATTAGCAAGGTGGTGTACTAGTAAGGTGTACTTGTACTAGCAAGACTTCTAGCAAGGCATACTAATAAGGCGTACTAGCAAGGTGGTTTTCTAACAAGGTGGTGTACTAGTAAAGTGTACTAGCAAGGTGGTGTACTAACAAGGTGTACTAACAAGGTGGTATACTAGCAAGGTGTACTGGCGTGAGAGGAAAAAGATATGCAGACAGCAGCTCAGGGCCTGAGCTCTGCTCACACACCCTGGGGATGCCACAGCCCCAAACCACAGGGTGAGTGGGGAAACTGAGGCTGGCTCTAAGTCCGACTTGTCCTGGGGCCACCTCACCCAGCCCTCTGCAGACCGCTTACCAGGTGGGACGTTGGTTACGGCATCAACGGGACTCCCCCGTCTGCACCCCCAAGTCCATGTCCCTCAGATGTCCACCATCTGACCCCTGCCTCCCCTTGCCTCCTCATAGGGGCACCCTGTTCCCCAGGAACCCCCATCCCTGCCAGAGGCAGGACAGCGCTAGCTTCGCATTCGCCTGTATAACCTGGGAGCTCCTTCTCTCCTCAGCTCCCTGGCCCGTGAAATGGTACTGATGCCGTGGAGCTGGGAAAAGCCCGCTCCCTGACACTGCAGGCCAGGCAGCACCAAGCAGAGCTGATGGCATCTCTCCAGGGAGCCTCTGGGCGCCTTCTCTGCATGCACCCAGTCATGCAGCAATAAGGGGTGGGGGTGCCGAGCACATGCTGAGATGGGGGAGGGAGGACGAACTCCATCTGGTTAGAGAATTAGGTGCCTGTTCAGCTGCTAAGCGCAAGGTCAGTGGTTTGAAACCACCAGCCACTCAAGAGAGAAAGACGAGGCTCTATGTCTGACCCCATGAAGAGTAAGGGTCTCGGGACCCACTCTGTCCTAAAGGGTCGCTACGTGCCAGCCGTGAGTTTGGACACCGTAGGCTCCATTCCTTCGTGAGCATGCCTGAGGCTGGCCAAGCAGGGACAGGCCTCCTGACTCTCCTGTTGCCCACGAAGAAGCTAGGCCAGAGACAGAGACCTACAGTCCTGAGAGGGCTGGACCACACTGCAGGGTGCCAGCCTGGTCAGGTGTCCCTGGCCCCTGGGAGTCACAGAGGAGAAGTCCCCGGCAACGTTGTTTGGCTAATTTGGGAGCCAGTGTTGATCGTATCCAAAGAACAAGCATCTTCTGCAAGCCCACAATTCAGGGCATGGGGTGCAGTGGGCGGTATACAGAGCCGAGCAGGGGGTCCAGCAGCTGTGCCTACTGATGGCACCAGGTGGCTCTGGCAGCCTCGGGATCCAAGGACAGATTTTCCTCGGGTGCTTGCGGGAATGCATGGGACTCAGCTGCTTGGCGCTGGCTGGACCCTCAGACTTCGGAGCGAACTACACTAAGCGGGGTCCCACCTGGCTTCAGTCCCAGAGTGCAGCTGCTGGCTCTGAGCAGGCGGGGGACACAAAGCAAGGGGCACGAGGCTTCCTGCAGGCCCGGGGCAGAGCGTCCCCCTGGCGGCACTCACAGCTCTGGGGGCCTCTGCCCAGTACCTGGTGCCTCCTGAAGCCCAGAGGGCCATCCTGTTCCTAGTGCTTGATCGTAGTCTGTGGTGACTGACTTCTCGGGGAGACAACCTGCCTTGGCCCTAAGAAAGATTCCTCTTTGTAGGGCTGGCCAGTGCTCCCACTGGACTTGTTATGAGATGTGTGGCTCGGCCTGCATGCCCCTGGTGCTTCCAGGGCTGGCTGCTGGCTGCTAGTATCCCCCAGTTTGTAAGAAGGAGTGGGTCGAGTTTCAAATCTGGACCAGGGACCAGCACCCTCCTCTGTGTCCTCCGCCACTTCTCAGACTGGGTGGGCCTGAGGTCACTTACTGCTATCCTTTGGGGCCCACTCTGGCCCTCGCCACCCCCCTGCACCTGACTTCTGGCAGGCTCTGGCTGAGACTCCACAAGGCAGGCCCGGCATCTCCCCACGGTCTGTGGAGCACAGAGAAGTCGCATCTTTCCCTCTCCTGCAGTGCAAGAAAGTGGTGTGTGTCCTTGTACCCACCTCCCACCAAACAGGTTTCCCCCAGAGCTGGGGAAATAGTAGTTGACCGCAGCCTGGGAACCTCTGCAGGCAGAAGGGATTGCAGTGCATGCCAGACCAGCCCTGGTGCAGCTGCCGGACGTGCTCAGAGCTGGGGGTGCCGTAGACCCACAGCTGAACACAGCCCGCTGCCCAACCACCTGTTCCACCCTGAGCCCCATCTTCAATGCCCAAATCCGCTCCCATCATTACCAACTTTGACTGGATATGACCTCGTGTGTCAGGGTGGTCCCTGGGGTCTCCGGGGCATGGTTTTACAGAAATGGGGGCCAGGCCCTTCTTCCAAGTCAGCGCTGGGTGGTCTCCATCCCCCACCCATTCAGTCAGCAGCTGAGCACGTGAACCATTGAGCCACCCCTGCCAGCAGCAAGTTAGCTTGTGAATGTCTCAGCCCAGCCAGGCTGGGGGGACAGCCTGCACTCCCTCAGGAATCTACAGCCAGGGGCGTAAGTGGATCCCTCCCGGCACTTGGCACTGGGCATACAAGATCAGGGTTCTCCCCAAGGAAGCCTAGTGTACACCATTATACACCCTCTCTGCCCCAGCCCTGCCAGGCAGGTCCAGTGTCTCCCAGAAGACACTCAGTATGGACAGAAATTTACACATCCTGGGTGCTCCCGAAGGCTGGGGGCCCTATAGGTATGCAGGACTCATGTTGCCCCATCCCACCCTTTGCCTCCAATCCCACCAAGCAGTATAGCCAGTCCAGAGCCACAAAGAGGAACCAGCACACCCACGGGAACTCAAGGAGCTGTAAGATCAGAGCTCGAGCTGCCAGAGGCCCCCGAGGCGAGCAGAATTGGAGTGACTGATCCATTTTCTGACTGAAGGGAGGCTCAGAAGTTAGGTTTCAAATGGATGGCCAGCTCTGGGTTAGACCGAGCCTTTGGATATTTGGTGTGGACATCCCTGCTCGGACCTCCGAGTGGCTCGGCCTGCATGCCCCTTGTGCTTCCCGGCCTGCCTGCTGGCAGCTAGTATCCCCCAGTTTGCAAGAAGAAGCGGGTCAAGCTTCGAACCTTTGAGGCCCCCAGGCACGGGGGCAGGCAGGCCCCAGGCTCAGCCCTGTGCCATCCCAGAGTGATCCAGCCCTTCTTGCGAGTGGGCAGGGCTTCCTCTAGGAGTCAAGACCACTGAGACGTGAAGATGAGGGGCAAGTCAGCTGACCAAGCAGGGTGGGTGAACGCCAGGCAGCAGCGACAGACTGGACAGAGGTCCAGGGGCAGCAGAGAGCGTGCCTGTGCTCCGTGATGTTTTCTCAAGTTCCCAGTAACTGGACTTCCGCCAAGAAAGAGGATTTATTCTGTGAACCACAGCACCGTCCCTGGAAACCACCAGCCGCCCCTCGGGAGGAAGCCGACGCCGTGCTCTTCTGCACAGACAGGCTGTCGGGGGAACCCACAGGGCCAGTTCTTCTTGATCCTATAGGGTTGCCACATGCTGGCGTTGCTGCGATGGCATGAGTGGCCTTTCTCTCTGTGGAACTGACACGTCCTTGTACTGTGTGGGCTGCAGGCATGGCTAGATCAGGACGGGAGTGCCCGGTGTAGGGGGAGGAGGCTAAGAGGTCTGTACAGTGACAACAAATGACCCGAGGGGGACAAAGAGTCCCAAATCCAGCTTGTTCTGAGACATGAATGAGGGGCCCATGGCCCAGTCGTCTAGGCTGAAGGTCGTGGCCTTGGCCCCGCCGGCAGCGGACTTGGAGAGAAGGGAGCTGTCGGAAATGGAGCCAGAGGCATTTCTAGAACATCAGTGCAAGGGTGGGGAGCAGCTCCCCTTTTTCCCCGAAGGGCACCCATCTCCCTCAGTCCTGCCTGCCTATGTGTGATCCCATCCCCAGGGAGGGCAAGGGGGACTTGATCAGGCAAGTAAGGATGAGGGAGACCAAAGAGACCTGACAGATGTGACAGCAGTGGTTCCCATCGAAGTGCCAGGACGTCAGCAGGTCTAGGGGTTGAGCCCTGGACACTGGGCAAGAAGGCCATGAATCTGGGGGTGGGATTGGCTCTGGCCATGTGTTCTTGGTAGGTTGAACTTAGTTTCCCCAACTGCATTTTCAGAAGACCATTCACTGGGAAGCACTGTCTCCAGACTAGTCTCCAGTTCTGGGTCCCTCCCTGGGGGAGGGGAGGGTTTCAGGAAGGAGGGCATGGTTGCTGAGTTCTCAGGCCTGCAAACTTGACTTAGGATCCTGCTTCCTCCTGTTTCCCCTGTGATTTTGGACACATTCTCTTACCTCACTGGCTCTGAGCTTCTTTGAAGTACAAACGGAAAGCATGTCTCTGTCTAGCTCTGCCGTTCTCAACATGTGGCTCAAAACCCCTTTGGGGGTTGAACAACCCTTCCACAGGTGTCGCCCGCTTCATAACAGTAGCAAAAGGACAGTGATGAAGTAGCAATGAAAATAATTTTAGGGTCCCCCCCCCCAGGAGGAACTAAATGTAAGGGTGGCGGCATAAGGGAGCTGCTACCCCGTAGGGTGGTCTGCGTATGACAGAGACATGTCTGCATGGACTGCCGCACATATTGTGTGTCACAGAGCTACCAGGAAAGGGAATTGGGGCTCAGAAACTGCCTCACGCGGTGAGGTGTCAGCTCTGACTCTCCCAACCTGGTCAGCAGCCAAGCCCTGCACCATCCACACAACCGGGGTGTCCTTAGAGCCTGGGGTCACAGCCACGCTGTCAGTCCAGCTCCTGGACCCTCTGCTGTGCCAGGCATGACCTCCTTTTCCAGGGACCAGCCCTCCCGTTCTCATACACAGCCTCCCCGCCATGCCTTCAGGCTGGACTTCCGGGGAGATAGAGTTCCTGATCCTTTCCGGGCCTGCAGCACTTGCTGTGTTCTTCAACAGCACGAGTGCACAAAGACAGCGGCTCCTCTGTGGCCCCCCCAGCTTCAGCATCTCACTGTCTCGTGGGTTGTGACAGCCCCGGCTGGCGACCGGCGCCCCTTCCTTCTTCCCATCCGAGCGACCTCGGAGCCCTCCAACACGTCCCAGAGGCCCCTGGGCTGCACATTTGCCCAAAGCAACATGTCGCTGGGTGGCTCGACTTTCCAGGAGAGACCAGAGCTATCTTTCAATCCTCACTTACGAGAGGCCGAGAATGGGGAACTTGCCCAAGACCACATGACCAGAGGACCAGATGTGTCCTCCACCCAGAGTTGGGGTGTCAGGGTGGGGAGTGTGGAGGTCAAGAGCTGGATTACTTCCTCAGCATGGGGGTGCCAAGGTGGCCGTGAGGGCGTGGCTGCTGGAACTCAGCATCCGGCCATTATCTGAGGGCAAGCCATGTGCCTGTCACCCTCACCCTGTGCTTCTCCAGCCCCTCCTCAATGCATACCATGCCCCGCCCCCCATGAGCACCCATACCCACCAGACACTCAGCCCTGTGCCAGCCTGCAAAATAGCCCCCGCCATTCCTGTTTGCACACGAGTGCCCAGGTCAGAACAGGGCAGGACTCTTCTGTCTTCTGGTCTGTTCTGGGTCACGGCGTGCCCCTGTGGGACTGCAGAGACTTGCTCTGTAAGGTCAGAACCCTGAGCATTGTGCCGTTCAATGCAAGGTCAGCAGTTCAAAACCACCAGCCGCTCCAGCCTCGGGAGAAAGACGAGGCTGTCTACTTCCATGAGGAGTGACGGGCACAGGACACCACAGTCAGTCACAAGGCTGTGGGCCGCCCTCTCCGGGGGCTCGCCGTGGGTCAGAACTGACTTGTTGGCAATGAGTTTGGTGTAGTTTGTCGATTTTTTACTCTTGGCAGGAGGACCCCGGTGGTGCATCAGTAAAGCCCTGGGCTACTAACTGCTGAGAGTCCCGGTGGGAGAAGACCGAGTCAGCCGGGCCCATCCTAGGAAGACGACAGTCTGGGAAGCCCCCTGGGGCAGTCGGGCATCAACCTGCTAGCTGGGCTTTAACCCCCGAGGGCCTGTCTTCCTCAGAGGGTCTGGGCCTCTAGCTTGCCTCAGAGTAAAGAGCAGCTTCCCCAACCCAAGCCAACGCCTGGCCATCAAGCCAACTCCGACTCCGGTCCGCCCTCTTAGACAGAGTGGACAAAGCTGCTCCTGAGGGCTTCTGGGACAATAGACAGCCTTCTCCTCCAAGGACTGACCTTGCAGTGGATGGCCTGGGCCTCAACCCTCGATCCCACCAGGAACTTTAAAATTCCCCATAGCCACCCACATGTCTGCTTGGCCGTGGGAGCCGAGGTGATGGGGTGGGTGAGGAGAGGAACATTTGTTACAGGCCGGTAAAAGAATCTCACCCCATCTTCTTCCTTCTTCTCTGTGCAGACGACAGATGGCTCTCAGCCCCTTCCTGGTGGCTGGCAGTGGCGCGGGCACCATGAAGCTCTAATGAAGGACTACTGCCAGCCCAACTTTCAGAAACAGGGTGGGACACCAATACCCCTTTCATCGGCATCCTTTGAGGCGATCATGCTGAGGTTCCTTGGACGGATGAACCCCCCGCCACCATTTCTTTAGGGAGTGGGGAAACGCCGCCCTTGCACCTGATTCCGGCCACATCACGGGCACTTCCCATCCCTCTGGGGTTTGCTGAAGACCCAGATGCCATCGTTTCCTGGGAAGACGAATTTTATACAAAAAGAGCCCACACCCTAGAAGTGGCCCTTGTGGACTTCCTGACGGTCACTGCGAGGACCCCCAGTCAGGGTAACTGTCTCCCAGAAGGCTGGAGGCCTCCCTTCTGTGGGTGCTCCCCACTGCTTGAGCTGCTGGCCCTGAGGGCTCCTTTGTAAGCTCGTCCTGCATCAGGAGCACCCTGTCCCTGCCTTCCAGGCACGCCAAAGATGCCGGCCCTGAGGAAGATGAAGCTGCTCACCTTCCTCCTCCTCCTCGTCTTCCTCACCTCCTTCTTCCTGAACTACACCTCCACCGTCATGACCACCAACTGGCTCTTCCGGAAGCTCTTGAAGCTGCCCCAGAGGCCCTGCACCTGCAGCCGCTGTGTCGGGGACCTGGGGGTCTCAAGCTGGTTTGCCCAGAGGTTCAACCAGACCATACAGCCCGTGCTGACCACCCAGAACTCGCTGCTGGAGGAGGACACCTACAGCTGGTGGCGGGTGAGCACTGGGCTGGGCCGGCCTCTGGCACACGCGCTTGGGATCCCCTCGGCACTTGGCGTCCTCCTCGGTTTGTTCACTTAGAAAGCACGGTGGAGGGTTTCATTTCCTCATCCCATTTCTCCACACGCTGTTTAAAGCATCCCCACCACCACCACCGGCCAGTCGGAGCCGAGGGTTCCATACTCGTGTCTCCTGACCGCTCTCCCCAGTGGCCACACCCTTTGCGGCTTAAGACCAGGGAGGCACATCTTCCCACACTTTTGACCTGGAAGCCAAAAGTCCCAGCGTCCAGGTGTCAGGGAGAAGGCAGCTCCATCCTGCACGCCCCGCCCCTCCTGTGTCCTCCCAGCCACACACTCTAATTTGACCCATTGGACAATGGGTCCTCTAGCATTACCAGTCTTCTTTCTCAGAGACGGGCAGCTTGCCCAGACCAGCCACAGGCCGGGCCTCACAGAGTGCCCTTTTGTCTCCATTGAGCCAAACAATGGCTTTCTTCTTCACCATCACCTGCTTTCTGTGATTGGGGAGAACATTTTGTCCAGTGACCTTTCCCTTCTGCCAAGTCACCTCTGCTTCCCAGGCGTGGTGGAGCTGTGAGGTTTCCTTGTGGAAGACAAGCATGTGTGTAAGGCCAGTCAGGAAAGGAAAGCCGGCCTCCGAGAATTGGGGGAGGTGCTCAGGGCAGCTGGCCAGCCGGTAAGGTGCACGCCAGGCCCGTTCACCGGGCTTCAAGTCTTTCTGCAAACCAGGACCACCTTGGCAGAGCACGGGTGGCTCGAAGGAGGCTGTTACGGATGAGCTCAAGAATGCCATTTGGCCCTGGGGGTGCTATGGGTTAGGCGTAGGGCTGCCTCACGCAAGGTTGGCGGGTCAAGCCCCCCAGCTGCTCTTCAGAACAAAGGTGAGGCTGTCTGCTTCTACAGAGATTGACGGCCTCAAAAGCCTGCCTAGGGAGGGTTGCCGTGAGCCAGGAAGGGCAGTAGTGGGCCGGGTGTTGAGGCTATGTGGGCTTTGGGTTCAGCGAACACTTGTCAAACTCTCTGGCCAAGAAAGATAATGAACCGGTTGAGGGGAGGGGGAATGCCGCTGTGGCCTAAGCCATCTTCACAGTGTTGGGGTACACAGGGGATTTCTTGACTTGGACCAACCCACCAAGGTTCCTACCAGGAAGCTTGGCTCTTGCCTTCAGGCGGGTGACCTGCAGAGCTCGGGGTCCACCACTTACATGCCCTGAGGGTCCTGGGCGAGACCCTGGGTCTCCTCCCCAACCCTAGAGGCTCCACATCCACCCCCAGGGGTCTCAGCCCTGTGGGCTCCTTCCTTGTTAGTGTGCTGGGACGCCCCTGGGCACCCTGTGACCCGCTCCCCTGTGTATGTGCCTCTGCTGGCCTCCATAGAGCTTGGGGAGGGTTAGTTTTCAGGTGCATCTGGCAGGAACCATTCTCATGAACGCAACAAAGAAAGCACACTTTCTCATGGACTCACGTTACAGGCCCACGTCCCATACTCACTGCCACGGAGTCAACACATAGAGACACCGTGGGACAGGCTAGAACTAACCGCCCCTGTAGGATGGATGGATGGAAGGAAAGATGAGTGGATAGGATGGATGACTCTAGATGAATGGATGGAAGAATGGATAGATTGAATGAAGGATGGGTGGATGAATGTGTAGAAGAATGGCTGAAAGGAAGGATGGGTGGATGGATAGATGGATGGAAGGAAGAAAGGATGAATGGATAGAAAGGATGGATGATGAATAGATGTGTAGCTGAATGTATGGAAAGATGGATCGATGGATCGATGGATTGATCGATGGAAGGGTATATAGCTGAATGGATGGAAGGAAGCACAGATGGATGGAAGGATTGGTGGATGGATGATAGGCTGGATGTGTGGGAGGCTAGATGGGTAAATGGAAGGGTGGATAGATGTTGAATGAATGAATGGCCCCTGACCTTTTATCTCCCCGAGTAGCCTAGTCTGTGTGTGAGCCCTGGCGCTGCTGTCTCCAGACCCTTGGCAGCAGGACAGTGCCCCATGGCCATGGCCAGTGGGCTGAACGAGTAGCCGCAGGGAGCTTGGGGCCAGGCTGATGAGCCTCCTCTGCCCACAGAAGCTGCAGCGAGAGAAGAAGCCGCGGAACCTGAACGACACCATCCGGGAGCTGTTCAGCGTGGTGCCCGGGGACAGGGACCCCGTGCTGGACAATGAGGCGGTGGGCTGCCGGCGCTGTGCCGTGGTGGGCAACTCGGGCAACCTGATTGCCTCCCGGTACGGCGCCCAGATAGACAAGCATGACTTTGTGCTGAGGTGAGCACCCCTCAGCCCCGGCACTAGGAACTGCACCCACAGGTGTCTCCAGTGTCCACCCCCGCACCCTGAGGGGCCTCTCCAGGCCAAAGAAACCATCTGGGCCATGACTAAGAGGCCAAGGTCTCAGCCTTGGTGGCCTCATCTTCCAGTGGGTGCCAGGGCCTCCCTCACCCCTCTGGGCCTCTGTTTACCCTCTCTGCACTGCAGAGGGAGCTGCCGTGGAAGGGTCGTCCAGGGATAAAAGAGGCCGCCGAGCCCCGAGGCTGGGAGCCCAGCACAGCAGGCCCGCTGCAATGGGGAGGGGCTCTCACTTTCCCTCCCACGGCAGCTCCACTCGCAGAGCAGACTGATATGTCCATGTGTCAGGGGTTCCTAGATTCCCCCACGTCATCACAGGAGACAGGAATTCCCCGCGATCCCCACATCCACCTGGGTTCTTCGTCATCCCCACCGTGCTGCTCACAGAGCCTGAAGGCACAGGGGCTGCAGAGGGAGCCATCTAAGCAGGGGTGGGGCCGGTAGTCCCCTGAATGATTTCCTGGTGGCCCTGGGGTGGCACCACATCCCTGATGTCCATTGGGAATACTCACATTGGGGGGAGGGAGGCATCTGTTCCTGGTGATCAGGTACAGGGCAGAGCAGTATCCTGCTGCCTCTGCTCCACTGAGCAGGGCCAGGGGCTCCGGGCCAGGCAGATCCAACCCCTGAGGCCACGCTGATGGCCGGTAGATGGGAGTCGCCGCTGCCTGGGAGCTGGGCACCCACGTGATGCGCTGCGGGTCCTTCCTTGCTTCCCCCACACAGGATGAACAAGGCCCCGACGCTGGGGTTTGAGGCCGATGTCGGCAGCAAGACCACCCACCACCTTGTGTACCCCGAGAGCTTCAAGGAGCTGGGGGAGAACGTCAGCATGATCCTGGTGCCCTTCAAGATCACCGACCTGCTCTGGGTCATCAGCGCCACCACCAATGGCACCATCTCCCGGTCAGTGCTCCTTCAATCCCCACCCTCCACGGCCTTGCCCAGAGCCGCTCCCCACCTCACACAAGTCCCGCCCCCGACAGGCCCCTTCCCCAACTCTCCCAGTTCCAGGGGAGCCCCTCCAGCCCTCTGAGACTTTCAGCTGGATGCAGGCCCAAACCAAGATCACCCCGCCGGCCCCAGGCGCTTTCCCCTCATGGGGGAGAGGCTGGTTTTCTGAGGCAGGACCCCAGGCTTCCCATCCAGCATGCTTGCGGGTGGACTCAAACCCCCAACCTTTGGGTTCGCTATTCACTAGGGGTGCCATGCATCCCGGGGAAGCCCACCGGAAGCATTCAGGACACAGGAGCGCTGAGGACTCTCAGTTGCTCCGCAGGAGAAAGACGAGGATTCCCTCTTCGATAAAGAGTCCCACAGGGGCCAGTCTAGCCTGTCCCACAGGGTCCCTCTGAGTGGAGATCAGCTCGACGGCAGTGGGTGGGTGTGGGCATCCTCCCTGCCCGTCCCTCGAGGACCACAGAGGGTGGCCCCCAGTGAGGATAAGGAGATGCCTTGCCAACCACCCGGGGCCCTGACCCCACGACTGCAGTGTCTGCCCTGCCCACTATGCTGAGAGGCCAGGCAGCATGGGCATTGCAGCCCAGGAAGCTCACCCACTCTCCCCGCAGGAGGCCAGGGGCTGGCCTTTACCCAGCCAGGACTCCCGCCCCCCACTCTCTTCACTCACTCTTCCTGAAAAGAAGTCGTTCCAGTGTCCAGAATCGCGTCTCTCTTGGCTCCCCACCCCCCCCACCACTAAAACAAAACAAAAAACCTCACTGCCATTAAGTCAATTCGAATCGTAGCAACCTTATATGCCCGCATCTAGCTGCCCCTGCGGGTCTCTGAGACTAGAGCTCTCCTCTCCCCCAGAAGGCCTTCTTCTCCCACTGGCAGCTGGTGGCTTCAAACCCAGGCTTCACACCGGATGTCCCCAGCTGTTCTGGCTTCTTAGAGAGATAGGAGAGACACTCTGGCCTGTCTCCTCCCCACCCCACCACACACTACCTTCCTTCAGGCTGCACGAAGAGCTTGGGGCCAGTCCCCCCATCCCAGCCCTTCTGAATAAGGGAAGAAGTTTGCCCGCAAAGCAGGTTGCAGCCCAAAACCTCTTCCGATGAGCCCTCTAGTGTCTGCCACTGAGCATTGCAGGCTGCTACTGCCCAGAGGCTACTCTGCAGGGCTGGGAAGGAGCCAGGGGAAAGGACACACCCTCCTCCTACAGCCCCTCTCACCAACCACCTGCCCCTTTCTTGCAGCACCTATGTCCCTGTCCCCGCCAAGATCAAAGTGAAAAAGGAGAAGGTGAGTTGATCCCGAAGCTCCATTCATCTGTTTTTATGTCGGCTGCATTCAGAACTGGTGGGGCAGTGCTACGCCGCTAACTGATTAACTCACAGCCAGAGAGTCCGTGGTTCTAACCCACCAGCTGCTCTGCAGGAGCACGGCCTGACCGTCTGCCCCTGAAAAGACTTGCAGCCTTGGGAGCCCATGGGACAGCTCCCCTCTGCCCCATAGGGGCCCTAAGTCGACACCCGCTCATCAGCAATGAATAGATATAGGTGTGCACCTTCGTCTATGTCTATCTAGTCGACATATCTGTATCTATAAGTAGATACACATGTAGGCATGTACAAGTGTGGGCACCCACACTAATATACAGATATATACAGCACTGCCATCAGGTCAACTTGGACGCCTAACAGGTCTATGGAATAGGGTTAGGTTTCTGAGATGAGCTCTTTTGGGGAGCAGAACACCTCACCTGACTCCTGTGAAGAAACGGGTGATCTCCAGGTGCTGAGCTTGTCGTTACCAGCTGACTTCCCCGCCAGAGCTCCCTGTACAGTGAAGGGCACGTCAAGGGGTGTGGAGGCAAAGATGACGGACTGCCTCCTGAACTCTCTGAAGCCCCTCTCGTCAGGGCCAAAGCATCACCGTTTCCGCCTGTCTTAGGCACACAATGCAGTGTCTTCATGAAGTTCATCGTGCCGAACAAGCATCCCACCAGTCCATCTCAAATGCACCCCTCAACAGACACTAATGGCCCCCAAGCAATGTCTCCTGGTGCCCCCTACCCCCCAGGGGTCTGTGTCCATCTGCCTGTTCTAGAACATTCCTGTCAGTGTGAGGACCCTGTCCATCTTGCCACTGGGATGCCAGCTGCACAAATGCAGGGGGCTGGGGGAGGGGGGCTGTCCCCTTACTCCTCGAGTGCCCCTCCTGGTTGCATCTGCCCACCTGCCTGCATGGGGCCTGTGGTGTGTGGGTGCCTGTCTCACTCCTGTCTCCCCCCCATCCCCAACACCCACAGATCCTCATCTATCACCCGGGCTTCATCAAGTATGTCTTCGACAACTGGCTGCAGGGCCACGGGCGGTACCCGTCCACGGGTATCCTGTCTGTCATCTTCTCCTTGCACGTCTGTGACGAGGTACGCTGCCCGCCCCACACAGGGGATGTCCCTGCCCTTGTTCCTGGACAGGGTGGGGCAGCGGGGACAGAGTCTGGGCTTGGATGACCCTGGGCACCCGGGCCAGGCTCTCCCTTCCCTGGGCCAGACTGCATGCTGCTAGCCGGGCTCTGGCAGAGCCTCCTGGGTGTCCTGACACCCCAGGAAAGAGGTTAGAAAGCCGTGCTCCCACCCCTGGGAGACAGCCAAGGCCCAGACACAAATCCCAGCTTGGGAACAGGGTCTCCCAGTGAGCTGGACACCAGACAGTTCACGATGGCTGTGCCAAAGCCACACGGGAATGGCTAGGTGTGGGAATTGAACCTCCAGACTCCTCAACTCACCAGTCTCGACCCCACGCTGGGGGACCAGCAGGCACACACCCGGGGAAGGCTTTGGATGTGGGAGATTTAACACATCCTTAGGCACCCCAAGGCCCTGGGCATTTGAGGAGCAAAGAGAGAGTCTGGTTCACAGGACAGTCAGCGAGGTCGTGCATGGGGCGGCTTTGCAGAACAGACAGCGACTTTCTCGCTGTTCCAGAGGCCAGAAGTCTGCACTCAGGGTGTGGCTCCTGTCCGTTGGTGTCAGGGAGCCCTGGTGGTGTTGAGGATTAGACGACTGGCTGCTCACTGAAAGGTCAGCAGCTGGAAACCACCAGTGGCTCCATGGACGAAAGAGGAGGCTGTCTGCACCTGTGAAGAGTTGAAGTCTGGGAAACCCACAGGGCAGTCCTACCGGGAGCCAGCTTCGACAGGGATGGCACGGAGGCCGTGGGCCATTGTGGGAGTTAGATTTGTCTTGAGTTCCGCTTCCTCTGCACCCCTTGAGTGCCGCTGCATCTACTCCCTTTGTACAACAAGGCCGGTAGGGGGAAGCTTTGGAGGGCACTTACCTGGCATGCCCACCAGCATACTAGCAGGTCCGGGGCTCCGGGTTTCCACAGCTGTCTAGGGGTACATTTGTGGCCGCGAGGTCTGACCTCTGCCCCCCCTCCCCCCACCCAGGTGGACTTGTACGGCTTCGGGGCAGACAGCAAGGGGAACTGGCACCATTACTGGGAGAACAACCCGTCGGCCGGCGCTTTCCGCAAGACCGGCGTGCACGACGGGGACTTCGAGTCCAACGTCACAGCCACCCTGGCCTCCATCCACAAGATCAGGATCTTCAAGGGGAGATGACGCTGCCAGGCAGGGCCAGGCCCACTGCTCCTCCCTACCGCCAGCCCTGCACCCGGCGTCTGGCACCACTGAGCCCCGCCCGCCTGACGGACTGCAGAGCGGGGCTCAGGATCTGCTGAAGTTGGGGGACAGACACAGCCCCGTGGCAGCAGGGCTGTGGGGGATGCGGCGTCAGATCCACTCTGGCTGCCGGGATCTGATCCAGAAGACCCCTTCTCTGAGGGAGAGGGGCCCCAGCATGGGCAGAGAGACCTCCCCTGGGGTCCCGCTAGCTCCCTCTCTGGGCCTCCCTGGACGTTCCTGAGGGAGGACTCCCTTTCGGGCAATGTCACGGACCCTGGGCAATGCCCCACAAGGGCCTGTGTTCCCTGGCACCTTCCCCCCAGCACTTGGGCCCTGGACAAGTTTATGCAACTGACCATGCCATGTCCTGGGGCTGGGAGTCTGGCCGGGGGCAGTGGCGGACAGAGCAGGGTGTGACTTACCTCATCTCCTCACCCCCTGTGGGCCCCTGTCTTCCTCTTCAGCCCTGCCTGATTATTTATTGATTTCTTGGGTAATCCGACTGACATTTTGCACGCGGTGTGGCTGGTGTGGGGTCTGCATCAAGCATGTTGTGGCTTACGGAAGGGATGCATGAGCCCTGGGGCCTGGGCTGCCTGTGGAGGTGCCCAGAGTCTGTCTGTCTGTGCAATGCCCTGTGCCCCATCCTCTGGCTGTGTTCAGTCTCTCAGTCAGCACCCTGTTGTTGGGCCGGGGGTGGCCCCTCCCATGTTCCAGGTTTGATCAAAAAGCCCGTCTTGCTCACTGACACCACCTTCTAGAAGGCGTGGGGCACTGGTGGCCTGGTGGCCTAGGCAGAGTGCAGGCAGCCTCAGCGAACCTCCCCCTCCCCTTTCCAGAAGGTTCCACTCCCAGCAGCCAAACCAGAGGGAGGGGCCATGAGAGCATGGTGTCCAGGGAGCTGTAGGCCATTTACAAAAGGCCCCAGAAAAGATGGGCCAGGCTGTGGCTGGGTCTATGTTTCTTCTTGAGTGTAGACTGAGGGGCCCAGAGGAGAGGGTCTAGCGTCCTGATTTGCCAAGAGCCCTGGAAAGTGTTGGTTTCTTTTACAAAAGGCCCGGCTGCAAAGTCCTGCAGAAGGTGGGTTCCTGGTGGTGGAAGGACCATGAAGCTGCCTGCTTCTGCCCTTGAACCTTCAGGGGCCAGAGTGGGGTGGCCCAGGATGGGGTGGCACTGGCTAGCCCACAGAACTCGGGGACAGGTCCCAAAGCAGCGTCCACTAGAAAGCGGAGCTGACCCCAGAAACCTCCTGTCCCAACCCACAAAAAGCCACGTCACTTCAGGAACAAGGGATTCAGGCTGAGCACTGTGTCACGTGCTTTCGTGGGAAAGTGAAAAGGGCTCGTCCTGGCATGGGGTGGGGGGTTCACGGGAGCACCCTAGACCAGCTTCCCGGCTTCAGTCTACTCTCTCCCACTGCCGTCTGACCTCCCAACCCTCCCAACCTGTGTAGAGAGGACAAAAACAAAGCCCGGGAAGGGGACTGACAGATGGGTGAGCAGACGTCCGTCGCAGCCTACAGATTTCCCAGGATGCGGGTTCTGACCCCCGGCCTGCTTCCCACTCTCAGACTGCCCCTGGAAGTCCCAGACTCCACCATCACCCCTTACGTCCCGTGGATGGAGGTGGGGGGATCTTCCCCTTGCAGAACACCAGCAAGCACCTCTCTGCGTGTAAAAGATTTGGAAACGGGCCCTTAACCAAATAAAAACCGCTCCTAGTGGCCCCAAGGGAGGGTGGCTTAGAATCAGGTGGCATTTGGAGTGCTGTGGACAAGAGAAAGCGGGGGAGTAGGTGGTGCCCTCTAGTCGGATCTGACCCACAGCGACGTTCTGCACAACAGATGGGAACACCACAGCCTCACGCTGCTTCCTCTGCCGGAGCCCTGGGTGCGGCCACTGTGTCAGCCGGTCTCCTTGAGGGCCCTCCTGTTGGCTGCCCGTCCACCCTCCCACACGTGCGGTGCTTCCCCAGGCTCTGGTCTCCTCTGACCACGTGCCCAGAGTATGTGAGACCACATCTCTCCGTCCTCGCCTCGGTGGGCTTCCAGCAAGTAAGGCGGAAAGCTTGGAGACCAGCCACCAGGGCGTGGGGTTGGGGATAGGAGCTGGGTCATTCCCTGGGAAGTGGGGGAGGTTTCGGAGCCCCTGGTTGCGTGATGAGGGGCACCGGGAGCGGCTGGCTCCGTGTCAGGTGAACTAAGCCCCAGGGGGATCAGGGATGTAGCCTGGGGCTACAAGAGGGAAAATCTCCGCCTCCTTCTCCCCACCCTCCATGCTGAACATACATCCAGGGACACCCGTGCCTGCTCACAGGGCCACGTGCCACAGGGACTCAAGCCCCACTTGCACCTCCAAGGCTTCAGGGGTGAAGCCCCTGGGCCTCGGCCCTTCATGCACATGGCCTTCAGCCAGCATTCCCCCAGCCCCAGAAAGCCCCGCTCTGCTGGCCCTGAAAACACCCCCTCTCCTTGCCCAACTGTGTGCTGACTCCTCTCAGAGCAGGTGTGGTTCTCTCCGTGTGGAATGGCCACAGGAGCGTGGGAGGGGCCGGGAAGGAACAGAAGCGGATTTCCTCCCAGCTGCGGAAGCTGGAAGTCAATCAGGATCCCAGCTGCACCCGCTGCTCCTCCCAGAAGCCTTAACCTCTGCCCCTCAGTCCCTCCAGTCCTCTGCTCCCCACCACCACCAAAGTGATCTGACCTCATTAGCATATTAAAGGCAAACCTATTTCCAAATAAGACCCAATCCCCTGGGACTGGAGCCCCAAATCACAGCGCATGCAGGGCTGGAGCCTGGGCAGTTCAGTCCAGAGCAGGGGCTGCCAGGGCACTGCATCTTGCGGACAGGGTTCCAGAAGGAACACTGTCCAATGGCCCCACCTGGGACTCATACTCCAGACCAGAGCGGCCCACCTGCATGCGGCCCTGCGTCCAGCACCCAGAGCCTGTGCTGGGAGTCCAGGGCCACTGGCCTTTTGCTCCCCTCCCCAGCTCACTCTCCAAGCCAAAGCCTGCGTCTTGCACACTTTCCGTTCTTGTCCGCTGTGTGGTTGGTCTTTTGAAAGCTGCCCCCCGCCCCCCGCCCAATCTGTGCTTGTACACCAGTGGGTGGGGTGCTGCAGAATGATGTCAGCGAGAACCTGCCCTCTGGGTCCCCTGCTTGGTTTTATTTATTGTTCGATGTTTCTGAGGATGAGAATCAACACGAATAAAGAGAAGAGCTATTTTATCCTCTGGACGTCATTGTCATTTCAGTCCCGGGGCCGGATGAGGGTCCTGCCGCCGACCATCTGGGGTGGGGTTATCAACGCAGGCCTGCAGGGGAGAAGCCCTAGCCCATCTCCGCACACGCGTGAGGTTCCCCTGCAAACAGCCTTGGCTGTGACTGCAGTGCCGCTGAGCCTCGGTTGGCCTCGCCGTAGCATGGGCCTTGGCTTCCATGTGAAGAAACAGCCAGAAGAGGTAGGATTCAAACCCGACTCTTCCATCCCCAGCCTGGGATCTCCCTGGGTGCCCCAGCCGCCTAGCCACTCACTACTCAGCCCAGAGGCCCCCCGAGTCTGTCCCAGCAGCCGGTCGGAGGGGAGCCGCCAGAAGGAGGCAGGAGGGACAGAGGTCAGCTGAGCAGAACTCTGAGACCAGCTGTGTAAGTTTGACCAAGTGACCCAAGTTCCCTGAGCTGGTCTGGATGAAGCTGGGACAGTGTCACCGCTGATGTCACAGACGACAGGGCCATATGAGCTCCACAAAGACACCAGGCTGAGAAGAGTCTTGAACGCGGGGCTTCCCTGGGACTGCTTTGCTTTCTGGGCCTGGGTCCGTCCCCCGGTGGCCCCGCCTTACCCAGGCTCCAGCTTCCTCGAGTTTGACCTTGCAGGGCCAGCTCACACCTGCGCTTCCCAGCGAGGGCCACGCATGCGTGGCTTCCCGGGGTGCCTGGGAGCTGGGCTGGCGCTGGGCTCTGAGCCCTTCCGAGCGCAGAAGCAGGACAGCGAGTACAATATCCACCCAGACGGGACACAGACACAAGGTGAGCTGGTCCTGTGGAGGAGGGGCTGTCTGGGCATGGGCATCACGCTCCCTTCCTTTGTGAAGAACGCAGGTTCAAATCTCCCCAGCTGCATGCACACGCACACACACACCTGCCCACCCTGGGGGGAAGGAGGTCCCTCCAGTGAGCCCCTCCCTCCCATGCTACACCTGCCCAAACACTGCAAAGACAAAACCCTCTGGGTCACTTTCAGTCGGGGTATCTGGTCCTCAGACTGGTGCCTGGGCCAGTGCCTGCAGAGTCAGCCCAACTCCCGGAGAAGCTGTTCGTGCCACAGCGGGGTCAGCGGTCAGTGCTGGAAGCGCCTCTCTGGGTAGGGGAATAGCCTCAGGTGTGTTCAGTCGTCACTCATCTCACTCCCCCCCTCCACTTGAGAATCTGATGGGGCAGTGGCGGTTCAGGCCCGTGAGTTAGTTGACCAGCGAGGAAGGAGGGCTAAGGCAGGACTCTAACGCCGGTGCTGGCCTCCTGGCTGGCGACCGCAGGTGACCCGTCCCTTGGGGAGCACTCAGCTTAGCTCCAAACCCAAGGCATGCTGAAGGAGGACTGGGAGGCCTCATCAGTGGTTCTCAATCTGGGTCGCGACCCCTTTGAGGGGGTCAATCGACCTTTTCCTAGGAGTCACCCAATCCATAACAGTAGCAAAGGGCTGATCCCGGGTGGTGTAGTGGTTCTGCGCGGGACTGGGCTGGTGATTCAAATCCAGCAGCAGCTCTCCAGGAGCAAGGCTGGGCCTCCTACTCCCACCAGAGGGTAGTGATGTTCCCCCTCCCCCCCAAAAAAAAAAAACAGTAGCAAAATTATAGGTGTGAAGTAGCAACAAGAGTAATTTTATGGTTGGGGAGTCACCACACCATTAGAAATTGTATTAAAGGGTCATAGCCTTAGGAAGGTTGAGAACCACTGTTCCAAGGGGAAGACCTGCCCAGCTTGGGGAAAGGGATCGGGGTTTCCCAGACCTAGTGCCCCTTGAAGGCGCCGTGGTGGAGAGTGGGTCACGTGGTGGGCTGCTCACAGCAGGGTCAGAGTTCATAGCCATCATCCGCTCCACGGGAGGAAGACGAGGCTTTCTACTCCCAGGAAGGGTGAGAATCTCGCCCCCCACCCCCCACCCCAGGTGCAGGTCTACCCTACCCTCCAGGGCCCCTGAGAGTGGGCATCAACCAGATGGCCATGTGATGAGTGCCAGTTGAGGGTGGCCACCAGAGGGCATAACAGACCCACCAGTCACCTCCGGGGCTGCTCATCATCCTCTGATCTGATTCTCAGAAGCCTTCCTACCTCTTTTCTTTCCAACCTCCTGGCCTCCGACATCTGGACTCCCCAAGCCCTCTCCTCGACCCTCTTCCTAAATACCGCAGCCACCCTCCCGCTGAATTCCGGGGCCACATTCACTATTGCATGTTCTCTCTCTCTCTCTCTCTCTCTCTCTCTCTCTCACACACACACACACACACACACACACACACAGAGTCCCCTAGCCACCCCCAACTAATAGACAGGTGGTGGTGGGGGCTGCTCATGAGGGTCCATGTGCCAAGAATGGAACCTGCATCTCCAATTCTACCCCTGAGCCCCCACCGCTGCCCCCACCAACATGCCAGAGCCAAGCCCACTGCTGCCAAGTGCACAGAAACGCATGGGCCTCCTGCAGGCCTCAGGGGACTGGTTCGTGAGATTCCCAAGGCCGTTGACCTTTCCCGGAGCCTGCTGCCACATGACTCTCCTGCAGGGAGACTGGGGGCTTAGCTGCCAAGTACCGAATCCCAAGGCTCCTTCCACTGCCCCGAGGACCTGCATGTGCCTGCAAGTCTCGGCCAGATCGCCTCTCCTTGTTGGTCGGATCCTGTTCCTCCTGTCTCCTTCAGAGCCACCCTATAAGACAGCCCCGTTCTGCAAGGCAGAGAGACCAGGGACCTCTGGGGGCTCCATCTGCCTCCCATCACCAAGTCCTTCACCTCCCAGGCCCAGCCTTGGGCCTTATCATCTTCAAACTTGTTCTGTTAGTCGCTGTGGAGTCCAGCAAGACTCAAGGCCACCAGTCCTGGCCTCTCCCACAACTATTGTTCCATGTGACCCCCTATGCAGTCCATCCCTCTTGTTGAAGGCATCTCTTTGTCACTGGTCCTCTACTAATCATGAAGTCTTATGCCAGGGACTGGACCCCTGAAATAGACAAGCTCATATCTCCACATTGAAGCAGAACTAGCAGAGAACACTTCTCCTTGAGGGCTGCTTCCCAGCCAACCCAGGTGGAGGTGATCTGTTCTAACATCACGATGAAATGCAGGTTTGTAAGTACCCTGAGGGCAATAACGGCCCCTCTCTCCTTATCAGGAGAAGTGGAAGCCTTTCTCTCAGGGACAGGAGTGTTCCTTTCCCACCCCAGCTTGGAGGGCAGAATAGAGAGAAATCCAGGAATGGGGTCATCAGACAAGGTCCCTGAAACTTTACATTTCGTTTTACTTCCATCACTACCCTTAGTGAAATATGTATCTTGCTCTTTCTTCAGCTTTCTGTCTCTTCCCCTCCCCAAATAATATATGATGCTTGGCCCAAGAAGAAAGGGACTTCCGGCTGGTGACAAAGTTCCTTTTTGAACAAATCCCACTGCAGCCCGGGCTAACCTGATATAAAAAAATAAAGACGGCAATCGTTCTCATTGGACATTGAAGTGGTCTTCTTTTATCTGAACCTGCAACAGTCCCCTGGTCACCTCTCCAAAGTAGGTGAGCTACAATCTCTCCATCTTTGCCTCTGGCCCCTTTGCACGCTGGCCCCTGACTCCCACATGGAGCTTGGTCATGTGGTCAGGAAGAACCAGTCCCTGAAGAAGGACCTCATGCTTGGTGAAGCAAAAAGGAAAGGAGACCCTTAATGAGATGGATTGACACGGTGACTTCAACAATGGGCTCAAAACAGCAGCCGGTGCAGGACTGGGCAGCGTTTCCTTCTTGTACCCTGGAGTCACTCGTGCGTAGGAAGTAACTCAACAGGACCTGACAGGAACCATAGACAGTACACACACACACTCACACACACACACACACACAGGTCTACACACATCTATTCATAGTCATTCTTAAGTGTCTCCTCCCCGGGAATCTAAACAACCTCTCTGTGGTTTCTTTGGCCAACAGAAAATGGCTGTGTCTGTTACAGGCTCAGGCCTGGATTCTAGAAGCTTCTACCTCTGCATCTTCCCAGCTGCAGACTGCAGGTAAGTCCAGGCAGCCCTGGAGAGATGCCATGTGGAAAGAGATCAAAGTCCCTGGCAGAGAGCCCATCCACTGGGTCCAGTAGATTTCCTGTGGAATTGGAGGGGGGTGGGGGTGCGACGGCAGATCTGTGGGCTTAGTCACTCACTGACCTCGTGGCTTTGAGCCTGTGTCCACTATGGGCTACAAATATCCAGGATTGATGACTCAACTCAGCCTGGGGGTGAGGAAGGAAGCTCCTCCCCCTGAATCCACCGGAAGTGCATCATCTGTCTACTCACACCCCTCCCCACCGCACCATCAAACTCTTCAGTACAGGGCCCCACGTCAGCGACTCAGAATTCTTGATGGCCGGTGCACTCCGTCAGTCCCTTCCTAGGCTTGTGCCCACTGCCAGCGTCACTCAGAAGGCTGTTCTCTGTCCTGGTGGGGTGGCCAACTACCCCACAGCACTCAGAGCCCAGCTTTGACATCACTTTCTCAGAGGGACCTCCCCTGCACCCCACGCCCACCCCAGGAGCAGGAGGTGTTGCCATCATCTCATCCCAGCCACGCCCCCACCCCTGCCCCCTGAGCCCGTACCTGTGACTTCCTCTGTTCCCACGTACACGGCCCTGGACGGAGCCCATGCCAGGAGCTGTGAATACCAGGTGGCCTGGGAGACACCCCCGTGAACTGCTTCCCATGTCCTGCCAGTCAGGCTTGCCAGAAGCCCCGCCCTGCACTGAGAAAGCAGTCCTGGGGCCAGCCTGGTCACGTCCATCCCTGGCCCTTCCCCGGCTCTGGAAAGGGCACCCTCTATCATTGCACAACCAGCTGAGTCCAAACCCCAGCACACACACCCCCTTGCTCCCTGCCTCTGACCCCTCAGTGGGTTGACATCATTGAGGATCTCGCCCTCCCCACCCACCCACCCACCCAGTCTGTGCATTTCCGTGTCTCTGCACCACAGTAAACACTCGTGTCCACCTGCACCCAGGCCCGAGGCACAGGGTGTCCAGCCGGTTCACGTGATGCTTGTGAAAGTTTGTCTTTCCTTTGAGAGGAGGGGAAGGCGGCCACTGTTGGGTGAGGGCCAGTCCATTTGGCCTCCCAGTGACCCCATGTGACAGAACAGGGGGCCTCCCTGGGCTCGCATGCTGTCTTAATGCTCTCCCAGAGAGCGGGGGCGGACAGCAGTGGGGCGGGGGTTTAGCCATGGGTCAGCAGCCAGTACTTTCCCCTGGTGGCACCAGGCATCCTGAGGGAAGGTACCTGTACTGTCCTGACGGCATCTTGGGAATGAAGGACCGGCGGCCTGCCAGGCCCTGGGCAGTTGGCTAGAATGTTCCTCCAATCAGTCCATCACACCCACCACCAGGAGCCCATTCGGACCCATTGCAGCCCAGGACAGCGCCAAGCTGCCCCGGGGCCCTCCAAGCCTGTAACTCTCTATGGAAATAAGAAGCCTCATCTTTCCCCCATGGGAAAGCGCCTGGTGGTTTCAAACTGCTGCCCTTGCGGCTTTCAGTAGGATATAAATCTTAACACAAAGGCACCAACCCCACTCACTGCCATCATGTGGAGGCCAACTCAGAGCAACCTTTAGGGCAGGGTCAGGCCGCCCCTGTGGGCCCCAAAGGGTAGCTCTTCGAGGAGCTAGAGAGCCTCGTCTTTCTCCGGAGCGGTTGCGGGTGGTCTCCAACTGCCGACCCCCTGGTTCGTAGACCAGCTCCTAGCCCTCTGCGCCACCGGGGCTCCCCAGAATGTAGTCACCAGGGCGTGCTAATAGCTTTAGCGTTGCCTTTGTTATGAATGTGGTATTAGACTAGTTGAAGGCATGGGGGGGGTGGTAGAGGGAAGGGGACGGGAAGGTCAGGAGGGAGGGAAAAAAGAACAAACAGATAGACATGGGGATTATTAACAGGATCCGGGCTGTGACTGGTGGAGGTGGGCTGTATCACTACAAACAATAGGGGAAGATATATAAGGGAAAACAATCAGTACATAAATGAAATTAGATTTGTTTTAGAAGGCTGTGAGAGAGAAGGATCACAGCTTTAAACCCCGCCCTTCTCCCCCGCCCGGCCCCCAGATTCCTCACTCATCTGCTCTCAAGGTTGGTCGGAGAGTCGGTCAACAAACACACTACCTGCACTGGCCTCCGGCTGCCCCTGTGAGAGGCTGGTGCAGGAGGGCAGCCTGACTCGGACTGAGAGTGTTCTGTGACGTGCCCATGGGTCTCAAACAGAACAGCAGAACCCTTCAGCTTGCTCCTTCAGCGACGGGGTGGGGTCGACCCTGGCAGGATCTCTTACACCTGGTGGTGCCATGGGTCAGACGTGAGGCTGCAGGTCGCATGCAGAATCAAATCCCCCGGTCACTTCTCAGAACAAAGGCGGGGCTTTGGCCCCGGCATTGGCCCAGGCAAAGACAGCCTGTCCTGGCCGCCCTGTCAAAGGGGAGGGCCAGCCTGAAGCAACTAGATGACTGTGGGTTTGGGGGTGGGGCTGGGGAGGAAGTTTCAAATGCGTAACCCTTTTCCTTTTGAGTTCTTTTTTATCTGGTATCAAAAATAGATCCCCTTACACCTCTTTTCTCATCAGCTACCGTGAGCCCTGGACGGAGCATGGGCTCATAAGCCCATTTCATGAATGTGGCTGCTAAGGCCCAGGTAGTTCACAGACCTGCTCAGAGCTTCACAGGGCATGCATGCAGGAGATCCATGCTCTGTTAGGGGGAGACATAATCAAAGAGTCCCATGTCCCCACTGTCAGTCCTTGAGGCCAGGGGACAGGGAGACTGGGCTCACCCCCTGGATTGGTTTCCAGGCAGCTGGTCCAGCCCTGAGTCCACTGGGTGGGAGTGTCTCCCAGCCCTGGACTGAGGGACTGCGGGGGCTGGGAGGGGGTGCAAGGGAGCCGGAGGGTCAGACCAGGAAGAGAGGGGGGAGAAGCGTTGCCAGCCACCGCCCGCCGGTCTCAGGGCTCTCGTCCGAGTTTCTAAGGAAATTGGAGCCCAAAGAATTGTTCCCAAAATAGGAGTGTGCTTAGGTGGCAGGTCCTGGAAACAGAGCTTCCTCTTACATCAGCGTGGCTTCCCTTGAAGCTGCGCTTTCCAACAAAGCAGCTTACACGCAGCTGCCGAACACAATTCGGCACGACCTCTGATGTCCCTCGAGCCCAGGCCATGGCCTCTTGCTATCCGGACAGGCACGTAGGCACAGCTATGGGGAGCCAGGGCATCAGAAAGAGCATGCTGTTCAGGCTGTGCCTCTGATCACAGGCTCCTTGAGACCCAGGTGTGACGGAAAAGATGGTCCAGAGCTGCTGAGGCTTCAGACGCGGGTGCTGTCACCGAGGAGCCAAGACTTCTCCACTGCTTTGCACAGCTCACCCCCAGTCCCAGGGGTAAGGGGCGGTGGTGTGGGGAGGGGACTGTAAAATAACCAGGTAACTGCTGCCAAGGCTAGGGGTGTCAGCCACCTCCTGACCCCACCCTAGCTCTCCTAGATGGAGTCCTGGCCCCAAACTGATATGTTGAAATCCTAAATAGGCACTGGTGCGGAAATAGAGGTCTTCTTAGGAGCTGTGGTCATTCCAGTTAGTGAGGTTAGACTGGGGTAAGTGGGCCCTCTTTCCTCAAGAGGTGTCTTATTGAGGGACAGTGTGTTAGTCCGGGTAGGCTAGAGAGACAAATTCGTGGACATTTACATGCGTAAAAGAGAGAACTTTAGATCAAAGAGCAATTGTACATAAAGAAAACATCCCAGCCCCATCCAGATCAAGTCCATAAGTCCAATATCTCCCCAGATGTTGATACCACTCCATAAATTCCTCTTCAGACTCACGCAGTACATGCAATGACACTGAATACAGGAAGAGCACAGGCCAGTGAGTGAAAAGTCTTGTGGATCCAGGGATGGTGGAAGCATCTCAGCACTGGCAAAGGTCTCCATGAAATGCCTTCAGCTCCAGGGCTCTGGCCCCATCAGCACAATTCCATAGGGCTTGTCAACCAGAAAGTCTGGCAGGAAGAATGTATCTGGCCTCCAGGGAGCTATTGATCCCCCTTGCACCTCCAAATGAGGTCATCAAGATGCTACCTGGTTGACCAGCTAGACTAACCCTTCACTCTTCATATTCTGAGGTTGACACCAGATTATGTAACCACAACAGACTGTGATAGAGGGGCTAACATGAGAAAGGTCGAAGACATTGTGACTCAACAGTGGAGAGCCCCAACGGTTGCTGGGAACACTTCCTCCCCCAGCACCTCAGAGCCAACCAGTATGGCTCATCCCCTGCTTTGGATATCGGACCTCCAGAACCGTGAGATGAGATGGTGGGTTCTTCCCTCCAAGCCATTCACTGCACAACATTTTGTTTCCGTCACTATAGGAGACTGAGACACCATTGCCTCCGAGTTCAGAACCTTCAGAGCACCAGTGTACAGGGAGTGCGCCTTTCTCCGGCTGCCTGTCTGTTTACTGAGAAGCTCTTCGTCAGAGCTGAGGGCTCTCTGCTCATCCCCAGAGCCTGGTGCGGCACAGTCCCTGCGGTGTGGACAGTCAGCTGGGGAGGAGGATGAGTCACAGATGAAGGGATTAGAAATCAGAGCGTTCCCTCTGTCATCTCCTTTGTGCCATGCGACTGTCATGAGAGAGGTCCTGGGCAGCAATGGCCAGCGGTTCCTGCTCTGGGACAGTTACATAATCTATGATTACCTTGAGGAAGGGATGGAATCAAGCCTGTCCATCAGGTAGCAGCGCAGCTTGATGACGTCATTTGGAGGTGTAAGGGAGATAAATAGCTCACTGGAGGTCAGACACACTTTCTCTGGGAGACATTCCTGTTGGCTAACCACAGGAGTCAGGCTGATGGAGCCAGAGTGCTGGAGCTGGAGGAGCCATGTGGAGACCCACGTCAGTGCTGAGATGCTTCCACCACCACTGGATCCACAAGACTCTCCATCCACTCACCTGTGATCTTCCTGCATTTGGCGTTATTGCATGGGCTGTGTAAGTCTGAAGAGGGATTTATAGACTGGTATCGGACTTACATACTTGATCTGGAGTGGGCTGGGATGTTTTCCTAATAAACAATTACTCTTTAGATAGAGCTCTCTCACATGTATTTGAGTGTCCTGGATTGGTTTTTCTAGACTAACACACTCTCTTAGGAAGAAAGGCTGAAAAGGGAAGATGGAACAAGATGATGAGTGACCCTTCCAGCCAGTAGCTCTTCCCCCAGCTGTCCCAGATCCTGTTCTCCTCACCATTGCCTAGAAAGACCAGGGAAAATCCTGCTGGGGTGAGGAAGGCTTTAGCCTGCGGAGCCCCATCTGTACCCAGCCCCAACCCGGTCACCTACAGGCCTTGGGACTCGACAGCACATCTCGACTGACAAGGCTGACTTCATTTGAGACGTCCCTGAGGAGAAGCCACATGGATCTACCCTGATGTAGCCCTGGGTGCTGGAGCAGCCGTGTGGAGGCCCCTGCCAGCGCTGAGATGCTGACACCTTCACTGAATCCAAGGACTTTCTACCCCCTGATCTGCGATCTTCCTGAATCCGGTGTCATTGCATGTGTTTCGTGAGTCTTAAGAGGATTTTGTGGATTGTTGTTGGGCATATGGGCTAATATTGGACTTGTGGACTTGATCTGGACTAGGCTGCGATGTTTTCTCAATTGTCATTTCCTCTTGTAGATACACCTCTTCCTTATTCACATATGAGTGTCCATGAATTTGTTTCTCTAGTCTGCTGGGACTAACACACACACACACACACACACATATTCTCTCTCTCTCTCTCTCTCTCTCTCTCTCTCTCTCTCTCTCTCTCTCTCTCTCTCTGTTGCATTTCTTCTCCTACTCTTCTCAGGGCTCTCTTTTCTGATGAGAATCCGATGTGGGTCCAATATGAGCCAGGGGACTATTTAAGGAAAATACTAAAGTTACTCCCTTATGTCAGAGGAGGGAAGAGGAGGAGTAGAAGGAGGAGGAGGAAGGGAAGGAGGAGGACTAAGAGGAGGAAGAGGAGGAGGAGTAAAAGGCTAACATTAATTGAGCATTTCCATGTGCCATGTCTGCAGTCGCTTGGCAGGAAGAAGGCCTTGGCTGTCGTACCTGCCTTCACACAAACCACCTCGTATGAAGAAGTTCCATTTCAGAACATACCTTGAAAAGTCACTTAGTGAGGTGAGACCCCACAGGCCAGACCCAGGCAGGCCATCATGCAGTCCTACAACTAAGGAAGCCACAGCTTGCTCTCTCTGCCTCTGAGAGCGCAGAGAAGGGTGGTCTACTGAATGCTAGGTGCAGCAAACCATCCCAGCCCTGGGCTACCCAGCTGCCATTCTGTTGTGCTCACAAATTGTGTGGTTTGGACCCGACACCTCTGGGGTGACTTGTGACTGTGACCAGTCTCAGCTGGGAAGGATTCCTGGGAGGGCACCCAGAGGAGGGCTGGAGGCATCAGATGACATCTGCTTTCTCCATCCAGTCTGGGGGTGGGACTGCTTCTTATATCGGAAGGGGCCTCAGCTGGGTCTGCTCCCTGAAGTGTCTGCCATGAACTCCTCACGTGGTCTGGGCTTTCTTACAATATGCATGGGAGCTAGATTTCCTACAGTCAAGCTTCCAAAGGCCTGCAGTCCACGGCCCTGGGAAGAAATCACAGGGCCTTGGGAATCTTGTTCTTGGAAGTCACATGGCAGTACTTCCTGCACATCCTACGTGGCTTCAGCTGCCACCTGCCTGCCCTGGCTGAAGGGGAAGGCACAGACCCCATCTTTTGGTGGGAGATTCATAGCAGCAAGTATGACTCACTTGAAGACAAGGGGTGGAGCCCTGAGCTGGGAGGGGCAGGGCTATCTGGGGTCTGAGACAGCAGAACTGAGGAGGTGGGCACCTTCCCTCACCAACACCCTGTCCATCTCTTCCAACCATCTCAGTCATGACCAACAGAGCAGCAGACATGCATTAAAAAAAAAAGAAAAAAAAAGTTTTGGTGAGACCAGAATGGTTAACCAGAAGAGGAGGAAGCTCTCTTCAAAACATAATATCCCTTTTTGACAAAAGGGCAGGGTTTGTGTTGCCTGCCAACCGGATCTCTTGCCCACTGGATCCTGCATGGATTTGGGAGCATGATGCCTGTGGTAGCTATATAATCAGGTGTCAATTTGAGAGGATTAGGAGTGAAGGGGTGGAGTCTGGTCTGTTAATCAAGATATAATCAATGAGTCCTCTGTGTGGGCAAGGCCTTCTCCTGAGAATTCTGGGAACTCCTGTCTTTCCCCCTTGGAGTAGGAAGACACTGCTCTCTCCCTTCTCCCTCGCTGGGAGATGCTCTACTCACAAGACACATGACCCTATGTCATGGGAGCTAGAGAAGTCACATGTGTCCCAGCCTGCGGGTCCGTAATTCGCAAGTCCTGGAAGGGGGAGCAGGAATTTGGGAAACAGGAGACGCGAGAAATAAAGACAAGACAGGATTCTGATCCAGTCTCCTTTATTAGGGAGAAATAAACCAATTTTATAGGGCAAGCAAGCTTAGGCAATTAGCATATAGTGATCTTCAAAATTAACAAGTGAAGGCCAGCATATCTTCAAATCAAGACAAGCAGAAGTGCCTTATCTATAGGCTTAGGCAATTAGCATATAGTTATTAACAAGTGAAGGTCAGCACATCTGCAAGTCAAGCTTCAAAGGCCAGGGCTGTTTAAAGTGATAAAGGTAACAGACCACAATTCTCAGGCAACATACCGGAACAGAGTTCAGGCTACGTGACTGTAGCCAGGTCAAGCATGTCCGGGCTGGATGGCTCCGGACAGGTCCCCCTTTTTAATTTTTTCAAATAATATCCTCCCGGGAACTCCGCCTGTCTTAGGTTGTCAGAACACACATTCAGTCCTTACCCGTCATCGGTCAATGGCCTTCTAATGTGACCATGGCCTGTCTTAGGTTGGTAAAGAGTGCTTCTGCTCTTACCCATCATTGGCTGTCAAGTTCAGCTCATGGAGGCAGAGGGTCTTATCACATCATAGTCGTGCGTGCCACCCTGTTCAAAATCATTCATCTCCAAGCGATGATAATGAATTTGCAGGGGCCTTGCTAAAACGGTCTCAATCTGTTGCTTAATAAATGCCATGAGTTTGTTAAATATTACCGGCACCAAAGATATTGCTAATAATAATAACAACAATGGACCAAGCAAAGTGGAAACTCAGGTGGTGAGCCAGGGAGACAGAGAGTACCAGCCCTCAAACCATCCCTGGGCGGCCTGCGTTCTTTTTCTCGCTTCTGTAAACCCTCCCAGACTTTGTCCAAAGAATTCCGGACTAAGCCAAACTTTTCAGCATAAAAACAACATTCCTCATTCAACGCCTCACACAGCC